>CAXIIO010000950.1:0-38657 GCA_964028335.1 Altica lythri | reverse complement strand
ACAAACACAAAACACAAAACACAAAACACAAAACACAAAACACAAAACACAAAACACAAAACACAAAACACAAAACACAAAACACAAAACACAAAACACAAAACACAAAACACAAAACACAAAACACAAAACACAAAACACAAAAACACAAAACACAAAACACAAAACACAAACACAAAACACAAAACACAAAACACAAAACACAAAACACAAAACACAAAAACACAAAAACACAAAAACACAAAAACACAAAAACACAAAAACACAAAAACACAAAAACACAAAAACACAAAAACACAAAAACACAAAAACACAAAAACACAAAAACACAAAAACACAAAAACACAAAAACACAAAAACACAAAAACACAAAAACACCAAAAACACAAAAACACAAAACACAAAATCTCAAAAACACAAAAACACAAAAACACAAAAACACAAAAACACAAAAAAACAAAATAGCAAAAACACAAAAAACAAAAACACAAAAACACAAAAACACAAAATCACAAAAACACAAAAACACAAAAACACAAAAACCAAAAACACAAAAACACAAAAACACAAAAACACAAAAACACAAAAACACAAAAACACAAAAACACAAAAACACAAAAATCACAAAAACACAAATACAAAAACACAAAAACACAAAAACACCAAAACACAAAAACACAAAAACACAAAAAAACAAAAACACAAAAACACAAAAACACAAAACACAAAAACACAAAAACACAAAAAACACAAAAACACAAAAACACAAAAACACAAAAACACAAAAACACAAAAACACAAAAACACAAAAACACAAAAACACAAAAACACAAAAACACAAAAACACAAAAACACAAAACACAAAAACACAAAAACACAAAAACACAAAAACACAAAAACACAAAAAACACAAAAACACAAAAACACAAAAACACAAAAACACAAAAACACAAAAACACAAAAACACAAAAACACAAAAACACAAAAACACAAAAACACAAAAACACAAAAACACAAAAACACAAAAACACAAAAACACAAAAACACAAAAACACAAAAACACAAAAACACAAAAACACAAAAACACAAAAACACAAAAACACAAAAACACAAAAACACAAAAACACAAAAACACAAAAACACAAAAACACAAAAACACAAAAACACAAAAACACAAAAACACAAAAACACAAAAACACAAAAACACAAAAACACAAAAACACAAAAACACAAAAACACAAAAACACAAAAACACAAAAACACAAAAACACAAAAAACAAAAACACAAAAACACAAAAACACAAAAACACAAAAACACAAAAACACAAAAACACAAAAACACAAAAACACAAAAACATAAAACACAAAAACACAAAAACACAAAAACACAAAAACACAAAAACACAAAAACACAAAAACACAAAAACACAAAAACAAAAAAACACAAAAACACAAAAACACAAAAACACAAAAACACAAAACACAAAAACACAAAAACACAAAAACACAAAACACAAAAACACAAAAACACAAAACACAAAACACAAAACACAAAACACAAACACAAAACACAAAACACAAAACACAAAACACAAAACACAAAACACAAAACACAAAACACAAAACACAAAACACAAAACACAAAACACAATACACAAAACACAAAACACAAAACACAAAACACAAAACACAAAAACACAAAAACACAAAAACACAAAAACACAAAAACACAAAAACACAAAACAAACACAAAAACACAAAAACACAAAAACACAAAAACACAAAAACACAAAAACACAAAAACACAAAAACACAAAAACACAAAAACACAAAAACACAAAAACACAAAAACACAAAAACACAAAAACACAAAAACACAAAAACACAAAAACACAAAAACACAAAACACAAAAACACAAAAACACAAAAACACAAAAACACAAAAACACAACAAAACACAAAAACACACAAAACACAAAAACACAAAACACAAAACAAAAACATAAAACACAAAACACAAAACACAAAACACAAAACACAAAACACAAAACACAAAACACAAAAACACAAAACACAAAACACAAAACACAAATCACAAATCACAAATCACAAAACACAAAACACAAAACACAAAACACAAAACACAAAACACAAAACACAAAACACAAAACACAAAACACAAAACACAAAACACAAAACACAAAACACAAAACACAAAACACAAAACACAAAACACAAAAACACAAAAACACAAAAACACAAAAACACAAAAACAAAAACACAAAAACACAAAAACACAAAAACACAAAAACACAAAAACACAAAAACACAAAAACACAAAAACACAAAAACACAAAAACACAAAAACACAAAAACACAAAAACACAAAAACACAAAAACACAAAAACACAAAAACACAAAAACACAAAAACACAAAAACACAAAAACACAAAAACACATAAACACAAAACACAAAACACAAAAACACAAAAACACAAAAACACAAAAACACAAAAACACAAAAACACAAAAAAACAAAAACACAAAAACACAAAAACACAAAAACACAAAAACACAAAAACACAAAAACACAAAAACACAAAAACACAAAAACACAAAAGCACAAAAACACAAAAACACAAAAACACAAAAACACAAAAACACAAAAACACAAAAACACAAAAAACACAAAAACACAAAAACACAAAAACACAAAAACACAAAAACACAAAAACACAAAAACACAAAAACACAAAAACACAAAAACACAAAAACACAAAAACACAAAAACACAAAAACACAAAAACAAAAACAAAAAAACACAAAACACAAAACACAAAACACAAAACACAAAACACAAAACACAAAACACAAAACACAAAACACAAAACACAAAACACAAAACACAAAACACAAAACATAAAACACAAAACATAAAACAAAACACAAAACACTAAAACACTAAAACACTAAAACACTAAAACACTAAAACATTAAAACACTAAAACACAAAAACACAAAAACACAAAAACACAAAAACACAAAAACACAAAAACAAAAAACAAAAAAAGAAAATACAAAAACACAAAAACACAAAAACACAAAAACACAAAACACAAAACACAAAACACAAAACACAAAACACAAAACACAAAACAAAAAACACAAAACACAATACACAATACACAATACACAATACACAAAACACAAAAACACTAAAACACTAAAACACTAAAACACTAAAACACTAAAACACTAAAACACTAAAACACTAAAACACTAAAACACTAAAACACTAAAACATTAAAACACTAAAACACTAAAACACTAAAACACTAAAACACAAAAACACAAAAACACAAAAACACAAAAACACAAAAACACAAAAACACAAAAACACAAAAACACAAAAACACAAAACACAAAACCACAAAAACACAAAAACAAAACACAAAACACAAAACACAATACACAATACACAATACACAAAACACAAAACACAAAACACAAAACACAAAACACAAAACACAAAACACAAAACACAAAACACAAAACACAAAACACAAAACACAAAACACAAAACACAAAACACAAAACACAAAACACAAAACACAAAACACAAAACACAAAACACAAAAACACAAAAACAAAAAACACAAAAACACAAAAACACAAAACACAAAACACAAAAACACAAAAACACAAAAACACAAAAAACACAAAAACACAAAAACACAAAAACACAAAACCTAAAACACAAAACACAAAAACACAAAAACACAAACACACAAACACAAAAACACAAAAACACAAAAACACAAAAACACAAAAACACAAAAACACAAAAACACAAAAACAAAAACACAAAAACACAAAAACACAAAAAAACAAAAACACAAAACGCAAAACGCAAAACCACAAAAACGCAAAAACACAAAAACACAAAAACACAAAAACACAAAAACACAAAAACACAAAAACACAAAAACACAAAAACACAAAAACACAAAACACAAAACACAAAACACAAAACACAAAACACAAAACACAAAACACAAAACACAAAACACAAAACACAAAACACAAAACACAAAACACAAAACACAAAACACAAAACACAAAACACAAAACACAAAACACAAAACACAAAACACAAAACACAAAACACAAAACACAAAACACAAAACACAAAACACAAAACACAAAACACAAAACACAAAACACAAAACACAAAACACAAAACACAAAACACAAAACACAAAACACAAAACACAAACACAAACAAAAAACACAAAACCTAAAACACAAAACACAAAACACAAAACACAAAACACAAAACACAAAACACAAAACACAAAACACAAAACACAAAACACAAAAACACAAAAACACAAAAACACAAAAACACAAAAACACAAAAACACAAAAACATAAAAACAAAAAAACACAAAAAACACAAAAAACACAAAAACACAAAAACACAAAAACACAAAAACCTAAAACACAAAAACGCAAAAACACAAAAACACAAACACACCAAAACACAAAAACACAAAAACACAAAAACACAAAAACACAAAAACACAAAAACACAAAAACACAAAAACACAAAAACACAAAAACACAAAAACACAAAAACACAAAAACACAAAAACACAAAAACACAAAAACACAAAACACAAAAACACAAAAACACAAAAACACAAAAACACAAAAACACAAAAACACAAAACAAAAAACACAAAAAAACAAAAACACAAAAACACAAAAACACAAAAACACAAAAACACAAAAACACAAAAACACAAAAACACAAAAACACAAAAACACAAAAACACAAAAACACAAAAACACAAAAACACAAAAACACAAAAACACAAAAACACAAAAACACAAAAACACAAAAAACACAAAAACACAAAAACACAAAAACACAAAAAACAAAAACACAAAAACACAAAAACACAAAAACACAAAAACACAAAAACACAAAAACACAAAAACACAAAAACACAAAAACACAAAAACACAAAAACACAAAAACACAAAAACACAAAAACACAAAAACACAAAAACACAAAAACACAAAAACACAAAAACACAGAAACACAAAAAGGCAAAAACACAAAAACACAAAAACACAGAAACACAAAAACGCAAAAAGGCAAAA
Source organism: Altica lythri (assembly GCA_964028335.1). Lineage (NCBI taxonomy): Eukaryota > Metazoa > Arthropoda > Insecta > Coleoptera > Chrysomelidae > Altica > Altica lythri. The sequence goes on along the minus strand of CAXIIO010000950.1, from coordinate 33,487 downwards.
ACACAAAAACACAAAAACACCAAAACACAAAAACACAAAAACACAAAAACACAAAACACAAAACACAAAACACAAAACACAAAACACAAAACACAAAACACAAAAACACAAAAACACAAAAACACAAAAACACAAAAACACAAAAACACAAAAACACAAAAACACAAAAACACAAAAACACAAAAACACAAAAACACAAAAACACAAAAACACAAAAACACAAAAACACAAAAACACAAAAACACAAAAACACAAAAACACAAAAACACAAAAACACAAAAACACAAAAACACAAAAACACAAAAACACAAAAACACAAAAACACAAAAACACAAAAACACAAAAACACAAAAACACAAAAACACATAACACAAAAACACAAAACACAAAAACACAAAAACACAAAAACACAAAAACACAAAAACACAAAAACACAAAAACACAAAAACACAAAAACACAAAAACACAAAAACACAAAAACACAAAAACACAAAACGCAAAACCACAAAAACACAAAAACACAAAAACACAAAACACAAAACACAAAACACAAAACACAAAAGACAAAACACAAAACACAAAACACAAAACACAAAACACAAAACACAAAACACAAAACACAAAACACAAAAACACAAAAACACAAAAACACAAAAACACAAAAACACAAAAACACAAAAACACAAAAACACAAAAACACAAAAACACAAAAACACAAAAACACAAAAACACAAAAACACAAAAACACAAAAACACAAACACACAAACACACAAAAACACAAAAACACAAAAACACAAAAACACAAAACGCAAAACCACAAAAACACAAAAACACAAAAACACAAAACACAAAACACAAAACACAAAAGACAAAACACAAAACACAAAACACAAAACACAAAACACAAAACACAAAACACAAAACACAAAACACAAAACACAAAACACAAAACACAAAACACAAAACACAAAACACAAAACACAAAACACAAAACACAAAACACAAAACACAAAACACAAAACACAAAACACAAAACACAAAACACAAAACACAAAACACAAAACACAAAACACAAAACACAAAACACAAAACACAAAACACAAAACACAAAACACAAAACACAAAACACAAAACACAAAACACAAAACACAAAACACAAAACACAAAACACAAAACACAAAACACAAAACACAAAACACAAAACACAAAACACAAAACACAAAACACAAAACACAAAAACACAAAAACACAAAAACACAAAAACACAAAAACACAAAAACACAAAAACACAAAAACACAAAAACACAAAACACAAAAACACAAAAACACAAAAACACAAAAACACAAAAACACAAAAAAACAAAAACACAAAAACACAAAAACACAAAATCACAAAAACACAAAAACACAAAAACACAAAAACGCAAAAACACAAAAACACAAAAACACAAAAACACAAAAACACAAAAACACAAAAACACAAAATCACAAAAACACAAAATCACAAAAACACAAAAACACAAAAACACAAAAACACAAAAACACCAAAACACAAAAACACAAAAACACAAAAAAACAAAAACACAAAAACACAAAAACACAAAAACACAAAAACACAAAAACACAAAAACACAAAAACACAAAAACACAAAAAAACAAAAACACAAAAACACAAAAACACAAAAACACCAAAACACAAAAACACAAAAACACAAAAACACAAAACACAAAACACAAAACACAAAACACAAAACACAAAACACAAAACACAAAAACACAAAAACACAAAAACACAAAAACACAAAAACACAAAAACACAAAAACACAAAAACACAAAAACACAAAAACACAAAAACACAAAAACACAAAAACACAAAAACACAAAAACACAAAAACACAAAAACACAAAAACACAAAAACACAAAAACACAAAAACACAAAAACACAAAAACACAAAAACACAAAAACACAAAAACACAAAAACACAAAAACACAAAAACACAAAAACACAAAAACACAAAAACACAAAAACACAAAAACACAAAAACACAAAAACACATAACACAAAAACACAAAACACAAAAACACAAAAACACAAAAACACAAAAACACAAAAACACAAAAACACAAAAACACAAAAACACAAAAACACAAAAACACAAAAACACAAAAACACAAAAACACAAAACGCAAAACCACAAAAACACAAAAACACAAAAACACAAAACACAAAACACAAAACACAAAACACAAAAGACAAAACACAAAACACAAAACACAAAACACAAAACACAAAACACAAAACACAAAAACACAAAAACACAAAAACACAAAAACACAAAAACACAAAAACACAAAAACACAAAAACACAAAAACACAAAAACACAAAAACACAAAAACACAAAAACACAAAAACACAAAAACACAAAAACACAAACACACAAACACACAAAAACACAAAAACACAAAAACACAAAACGCAAAACCACAAAAACACAAAAACACAAAAACACAAAACACAAAACACAAAACACAAAAGACAAAACACAAAACACAAAACACAAAACACAAAACACAAAACACAAAACACAAAACACAAAACACAAAACACAAAACACAAAACACAAAACACAAAACACAAAACACAAAACACAAAACACAAAACACAAAACACAAAACACAAAACACAAAACACAAAACACAAAACACAAAACACAAAACACAAAACACAAAACACAAAACACAAAACACAAAACACAAAACACAAAACACAAAACACAAAACACAAAACACAAAACACAAAACACAAAACACAAAACACAAAACACAAAACACAAAACACAAAACACAAAACACAAAACACAAAACACAAAACACAAAACACAAAACACAAAACACAAAACACAAAAACACAAAAACACAAAAACACAAAAACACAAAAACACAAAAACACAAAAACACAAAAACACAAAACACAAAAACACAAAAACACAAAAACACAAAAACACAAAAAAACAAAAACACAAAAACACAAAAACACAAAATCACAAAAACACAAAAACACAAAAACACAAAAACGCAAAAACACAAAAACACAAAAACACAAAAACACAAAAACACAAAAACACAAAAACACAAAATCACAAAAACACAAAATCACAAAAACACAAAAACACAAAAACACAAAAACACAAAAACACAAAAACACCAAAACACAAAAACACAAAAACACAAAAAAACAAAAACACAAAAACACAAAAACACAAAAACACAAAAACACAAAAACACAAAAACACAAAAACACAAAAACACAAAAAAACAAAAACACAAAAACACAAAAACACAAAAACACAAAAACACAAAAACACAAAAACACAAAAACACAAAAAAACAAAAACACAAAAACACAAAAACACAAAAACACAAAAACACAAAAACACAAAAACACAAAAACACAAAAACACAAAAACACAAAAACACAAAAACACAAAAACACAAAAACACAAAAACACAAAAACACAAAAACACAAAAACACAAAAACACAAAAACACAAACACACAAACACACAAAAACACAAAAACACAAAAACACAAAACGCAAAACCACAAAAACACAAAAACACAAAAACACAAAACACAAAACACAAAACACAAAAGACAAAACACAAAACACAAAACACAAAACACAAAACACAAAACACAAAACACAAAACACAAAACACAAAACACAAAACACAAAACACAAAACACAAAACACAAAACACAAAACACAAAACACAAAACACAAAACACAAAACACAAAACACAAAACACAAAACACAAAACACAAAACACAAAACACAAAACACAAAACACAATACACAATACACAATACACAATACACAATACACAAAACACAAAACACAAAACACAATACACAATACACAATACACAATACACAATGCACAAAACACAAAACACAATACACAATACACAATACACAATACACAATACACAATACACAAAACACAAAACACAAAACACAAAACACAAAACACAATACACAATACACAAAACACAAAACACAAAACACAAAACACAAAACACAATACACAAAACACAAAACACAAAACACAAAACACAAAACACAAAACACAAAAACACAAAAACACAAAAACACAAAAAAACAAAAACACAAAAACACAAAAACACAAAAACACAAAAACACAAAAACACAAAAACACAAAAACACAAAAACACAAAAACACAAAAACACAAAAACACAAAAACACAAAAACACAAAAACACAAAAACACAAAAACACAAAAACACAAAAACACAAAAACACAAAAACACAAAAACAAAAAACACAAAACACAAAACACAAAACACAAAACACAAAACACAAAACACAAAACACAAAACACAAAACATAAAACATAAAACACAAAACACAAAACACAAAACACAAAACACAAAACACAAAACACAAAACACAAATACAAAACACAAAACACAAAACACAAAACACAAATCACAAATCACAAATCACAAAACACAAAACACAAAACACAAAACACAAAACACAAAACACAAAACACAAAACACAAAACACAAAACACAAAACACAAAACACAAAACACAAAAACACAAAACACAAAACACAAAACACAAAACACAAAACACAAAACACAAAACACAAAACACAAAACACAAAAACACAAAAACACAAAAATACAAAAACACAAAAACACAAAAACACAAAAACACAAAAACACAAAAACACAAAAACACAAAAACACAAAAACACAAAAACACAAAAACACAAAAACACAAAAACACAAAAACACAAAAACACAAAAACACAAAAACACAAAAACACAAAAACACAAAAACACAAAAACACAAAAACACAAAAACACAAAAACACAAAAACACAAAACACAAAACACAAAAACACAAAAACACAAAAACACAAAAACACAAAAACACAAAAACACAAAAACACAAAAACACAAAAACACAAAAACACAAAAACACAAAAACACAAAAACACAAAAACACAAAAACACAAAAACACAAAAACACAAAAACACAAAAACACAAAAACACAAAAACACAAAAACACAAAAACACAAAAACACAAAAACACAAAAACACAAAAACACAAAAACACAAAAATACAAAAACACAAAAACACAAAAAAACAAAAACACAAAAACACAAAACACAAAAACACAAAAACACAAAAACACAAAAACACAAAAACACAAAAACACAAAAACACAAAAACACAAAAACACAAAAACACAAAAACACAAAAATACAAAAACACAAACAAAAAAACACAAAACACAAAACACAAAACACAAAACACAAAACACAAAACACAAAACACAAAACACAAAACACAAAACACAAAACACAAAACACAAAACACAAAACACAAAACACAAAACACAAAACACAAAACACAAAACACAAAACACAAAACACAAAACACAAAACACAAAACACAAAACACAAAACACAAAACACAAAACACAAAACACAAAACACAAAACACAAAACACAAAACACAAAACACAAAACACAAAACACAAAACACAAAAACACAAAAACACAAAAACACAAAAACACAAAAACACAAAAACACAAAAATACAAAAACACAAAAACACAAAAACACAAAAACACAAAAACACAAAAACACAAAAACACAAAAACACAAAAACACAAAAACACAAAAACACAAAAACACAAAAACACAAAAACACAAAAACACAAAAAAACAAAAACACAAAAACACAAAAACACAAAAACCACAAAAACACAAAAATACAAAAACACAAAAACACAAAAACACAAAAACACAAAAACACAAAAACACAAAAACACAAAAACACAAAAACACAAAAACACAAAAACACAAAAACACAAAAAAACAAAAACACAAAAACACAAAAACACAAAAACACAAAAACACAAAAACACAAAAACACAAAAACACAAAAACACAAAAACACAAAAGCACAAAAACACAAAAGCACAAAAACACAAAAACACAAAAACACAAAACACAAAACACAAAAACACAAAAACACAAAAACACAAAAACACAAAAACACAAAAACACAAAAACACAAAAACACAAAAACACAAAAACACAAAAACACAAAAACACAAAAACACAAAAACACAAAAACACAAAAACACAAAAACACAAAAACACAAAAACAAAAACAAAAACAAAAAAAACACAAAACACAAAACACAAAACACAAAACACAAAACACAAAACACAAAACACAAAACACAAAACACAAAACACAAAACACAAAACACAAAACACAAAACACAAAACACAAAACACAAAACACAAAACACAAAACACAAAACACAAAACACAAAACATAAAACATAAAACAAAACACAAAACACTAAAACACTAAAACACTAAAACACTAAAACATTAAAACACTAAAACACAAAAACACAAAAACACAAAAACACAAAAACACAAAAACACAAAAACACAAAAACACAAAAACACAAAAACACGAAAACACAAAAACACCAAAAACACAAAAACACAAAAACACAAAAACACAAAAACACAAAACACAAAACACAAAACACAAAACACAAAACACAAAACACAAAACACAAAACACAAAACACAAAACACAAAACACAAAACACAATACACAAAACACAAAACACAAAACACAAAACACAAAACACAAAACACAAAACACAAAACACAAAACACAAAACACAAAAGACAAAACACAAAACACAAAACACAATACACAAAACACAAAACACAAAACACAAAACACAAAACACAAAAACACAAAAACACAAAAATACAAAAACACAAAAACACAAAAACACAAAAAAACAAAAACACAAAAAACAAAAACACAAAAACACAAAAACACAAAAACACAAAAACACAAAAACACAAAAACACAAAAACAAAAACACAAAAACACAAAAACACAAAAACACAAAAACACAAAAACACAAAAACACAAAAACACAAAAACACAAAAACACAAAAACACAAAAACACAAAAAACAAAAAAGAAAATACAAAAATACAAAAACACAAAAACACAAAAACACAAAAACAATAAACAAAAAAAGAAAATACAAAAACGCAAAAACACAAAAACACAAAAACACAAAAACACAAAAACACAAAAACACAAAAACACAAAAACACAAAAACACAAAAACACAAAAACACAAAAACACAAAAACACAAAAACACAAAAACACAAAAACACAAAAACACAAAAACACAAAAACACAAAAACACAAAAACACAAAAACACAAAAACACAAAACACAAAAACACAAAAATACAAAAACACAAAAACACAAAAACACAAAAAACAAAAACACAAAAAACAAAAAAAGAAAATACAAAAACACAAAACACAAAAACACAAAAACACAAAAACACAAAAACACAAAAACACAAAAACACAAAAACACAAAAACACAAAAACACAAAAACACAAAAACACAAAAACACAAAAACACTAAAACACTAAAACACTAAAACACTAAAACACTAAAACACTAAAACACAAAAACACAAAAACACAAAAACACAAAAACACAAAAACACAAAAAGACAAAAACACAAAAACACAAAAACACAAAAACACAAAAACACAAAAACACAAAAACACAAAAACACAAAAACACAAAAACACAAAAACACAAAAACACAAATACACAAAAACACAAAAACACAAAAACACAAAAACACAAAAACACAAAAACACAAAAACACAAATACACAAAAACACAAAAACACAAAAACACAAAAACATAAAAACACAAAAACACAAAAACACAAAAACACAAATACACAAAAACACAAAAACACAAAAACACAAAAACACAAAAACACAAAAACACAAAAACACAAAAACACAAAAACACAAAAACACAAAAACACAAAAACACAAAAACACAAAACCAAAAACACAAAACACAAAACACAAAACACAAAACACAAAACACAAAACACAAAACACAAAACACAAAACATAAAACACAAAACACAAAACACAAAACACAAAACACAAAACACAAAACACAAAACACAAAACACAAAACACAAAACACAAAACACAAAACACAAAACATAAAACACAAAAACACATATCACAAACACAAAAACACAGAAACACAAAAACATAAAACACAAAACACAAAAACACAAAACACAAAACACAAAAACACAAAACCACAAAAACACAAAAACACAAAAACACAAAAACACAAAAACACAAAAACACAAAAACACAAAAACACAAAAACACAAAAACACAAAAACACAAAAACACAAAAACACAAAAACACAAAACACAAAAACACAAAAACACAAAAACACAAAAATACAAAAACACAAAAACACAAAAACACAAAAACACAAAAACACAAAACACAAAAACATAAAAACACAAAAACACAAAAACACAAAAACACAAAAACACAAAAACACAAACAAAAAACACAAAACACAAAACACAAAACACAAAACACAAAACCACATAACACAAAAACACAAAACACAAAACACAAAAACACAAAAACACAAAACACAAAAACATAAAAACACAAAAACACAAAAACACAAAAACACAAAAACACAAAAACACAAACAAAAAACACAAAACACAAAACACAAAACACAAAACACAAAACACAAAACACAAAACACAAAACAAAAAACAAAAAACAAAAAACACAAAACACAAAACACAAAACACAAAACCTAAAACAAAAAACACAAAACACAAAACACAAAACACAAAACACAAAACACAAAACACAAAACACAAAACACAAAACACAAAACACAAAACACAAAACACAAAACACAAAAAACAAAACACAAAACACAAAACACAAAACACAAAACACAAAACACAAAACACAAAACACAATACACAAAACACAAAACACAAAACACAAAACACAAAACACAAAACACAAAACACAAAACACAAAACACAAAACACAAAACACAAAAGACAAAAGACAAAACACAAAACACAATACACAAAACACAAAACACAAAACACAAAACACAAAACACAAAACACAAAACACAAAAACACAAAAACACAAAAATACAAAAACACAAAAACACAAAAACACAAAAAAACAAAAACACAAAAAAACAAAAACACAAAAACACAAAAACACAAAAACACAAAAACACAAAAACACAAAAACACAAAAACACAAAAACAAAAACACAAAAACACAAAAACACAAAAACACAAAAACACAAAAACACAAAAACACAAAAACACAAAAACACAAAAACACAAAAACACAAAAAACAAAAAAGAAAATACAAAAACACAAAAACACAAAAACACAAAAACACAAAAACACAAAAACAATAAACAAAAAAAGAAAATACAAAAACGCAAAAACACAAAAACACAAAAACACAAAAACACAAAAACACAAAAACACAAAAACACAAAAACACAAAAACACAAAAACACAAAAACACAAAAACACAAAAACACAAAAACACAAAAACACAAAAACACAAAAACACAAAAACACAAAAACACAAAACACAAAAACACAAAAATACAAAAACACAAAAACACAAAAACACAAAAAACAAAAACACAAAAAACAAAAAAAGAAAATACAAAAACACAAAACACAAAAACACAAAAACACAAAAACACAAAAACACAAAAACACAAAAACACAAAAACACAAAAACACAAAAACACAAAAACACAAAAACACAAAAACACTAAAACACTAAAACACTAAAACACTAAAACACTAAAACACTAAAACACAAAAACACAAAAACACAAAAACACAAAAACACAAAAACACAAAAAGACAAAAACACAAAAACACAAAAACACAAAAACACAAAAACACAAAAACACAAAAACACAAAAACACAAAAACACAAAAACACAAAAACACAAAAACATAAAAACACAAAAACACAAAAACACAAAAACACAAATACACAAAAACACAAAAACACAAAAACACAAAAACACAAAAACACAAAAACACAAAAACACAAAAACACAAAAACACAAAAACACAAAAACACAAAAACACAAAAACACAAAAACACAAAAACACAAAAACACAAATACACAAAAACACAAAAACACAAAAACACAAAAACATAAAAACACAAAAACACAAAAACACAAAAACACAAATACACAAAAACACAAAAACACAAAAACACAAAAACACAAAAACACAAAAACACAAAAACACAAAAACACAAAAACACAAAAACACAAAAACACAAAAACACAAAAACACAAAACCAAAAACACAAAACACAAAACACAAAACACAAAACACAAAACACAAAACACAAAACACAAAACACAAAACATAAAACACAAAACACAAAACACAAAACACAAAACACAAAACACAAAACACAAAACACAAAACACAAAACACAAAACACAAAACACAAAACACAAAACACAAAACATAAAACACAAAAACACATATCACAAACACAAAAACACAGAAACACAAAAACATAAAACACAAAACACAAAAACACAAAACACAAAACACAAAAACACAAAACCACAAAAACACAAAAACACAAAAACACAAAAACACAAAAACACAAAAACACAAAAACACAAAAACACAAAAACACAAAAACACAAAAACACAAAAACACAAAAACACAAAAACACAAAAACACAAAAACACAAAAACACAAAACACAAAAACACAAAAACACAAAAATACAAAAACACAAAAACACAAAAACACAAAAACACAAAAACACAAAAACACAAAACACAAAAACATAAAAACACAAAAACACAAAAACACAAAAACACAAAAACACAAAAACACAAACAAAAAACACAAAACACAAAACACAAAACACAAAACACAAAACCACATAACACAAAAACACAAAACACAAAACACAAAAACACAAAAACACAAACACAAAAACATAAAAACACAAAAACACAAAACACAAAAACACAAAAACACAAACAAAAAACACAAAACACAAAACACAAAACACAAAACACAAAACACAAAACACAAAACAAAAAACAAAAAACAAAAAACACAAAACACAAAACACAAAACACAAAACCTAAAACAAAAAACACAAAACACAAAACACAAAACACAAAACACAAAACACAAAACACAAAACACAAAACACAAAACACAAAACACAAAACACAAAACACAAAACACAAAACACAAAACACAAAAAACAAAAACACAAAACACAAAACACAAAACACAAAACACAAAACACAAAACACAAAACACAAAACACAAAACACAAAACACAAAACACAAAACACAAAACACAAAACACAAACACAAACACAAAAACACAAAACCTAAAACACAAAACACAAAACACAAAAACACAAAAACACAAACACACAAACACAAAAACACAAAAACACAAAAACACAAAAACACAAAAACACAAAAACACAAAAACACAAAAACACAAAAACACAAAAACACAAAACGCAAAACGCAAAACCACAAAAACGCAAAAACACAAACACAAAAACACAAAAACACAAAAACACAAAAACACAAAAACACAAAAACACAAAACACAAAACACAAAACACAAAACACAAAACTCAAAACACAAAACACAAAACACAAAACACAAAACACAAAACACAAAACACAAAACACAAAACACAAAACACAAAACACAAAACACAAAACACAAAACACAAAACACAAAACACAAAACACAAAACACAAAACACAAAACACAAAACACAAAACACAAAACACAAAACACAAAACACAAAACACAAAACACAAAACACAAAACACAAAACACAAAACACAAAACACAAAACACAAAACACAAAACACAAAACACAAAACACAAAACACAAAACACAAAACACAAAACACAAAACACAAAACACAAAACAAAAAACACAAAACACAAAACACAAAACACAAAACAAAAAACAAAAAACAAAAAAAAAACAAAAAACAAAAAACACAAAACACAAAACACAAAACACAAAACACAAAAATACAAAAACACAAAAACACAAAAACACAAAAACACAAAAATACAAAAATACAAAATACAAAACACAAAAACACAAAAACACAAAAACACAAAAACACAAAAACACAAAAACACAAAAACACAAAAACACAAAAACACAAAAACACAAAAACGCAAAAACACAAAAACACGAAAACACAAAAACACAAAAACACAAAAACACAAAAACACAAAAAAACAAAAACACAAAAACACAAAAACACAAAAACACAAAAACACAAAAACACAAAAACACAAAAACACAAAAACACAAAAACACAAAAACACAAAAACACAAAAACAAAAAACACAAAAAAACAAAAACACAAAAACACAAAAACACAAAAACACAAAAACACAAAAACACAAAAACACAAAAACACAAAAACACAAAAACACAAAAACACAAAAACACAAAAACACAAAAACACAAAAACACAAAAACACAAAAACACAAAAACACAAAAACACAAAAACACAAAACACAAAACACAAAACATAAAACACAAAACACTAAAACACTAAAACACTAAAACACTAAAACACTAAAACACTAAAACACTAAAACATTTAAACACTAAAACACTAAAACACTAAAACACTAAAACACTAAAACACTAAAACACTAAAACACTAAAAACACAAAAACACAAAAACACAAAAACACAAAAACACAAAACACAAAACACAAAATACAAAACACAAAACACAAAACACAAAACACAAAACACAAAACACAAAACACAAAACACAAAACACAAAACACAAAACACAAAACACAAAACACAAAACACAAAACACAAAACACAAAACACAAAACACAAAACACAAAACACAAAACACAAAACACAAAACACAAAACACAAAACACAAAACACAAAACACAAAACACAAAACACAAAACACAAAACACAAAACACAAAACACAAAACACAAAACAAAAAACACAAAACACAAAACACAAAACACAAAACACAAAACACAAAACATAAAACACAAAACATAAAACACAAAACACAAAACACAAAAACACAAAAACACAAAAACACAAAAACACAAAAACACAAAAACACAAAAACACAAAAACACAAAAACACAAAAACACAAAAACACAAAAACACAAAAACACAAAAACACAAAAACACAAAAACACAAAAACACAAAAACAAAAAACAAAAAAAGAAAATACAAAAACACAAAAACACAAAAACACAAAAACACAAAACACAAAACACAAAACACAAAACACAAAACACAAAACACAAAACACAAAACACAAAACACAAAACACAAAACACAAAACACAATACACAATACACAATACACAATACACAAAACACAAAAACACTAAAACACTAAAACACTAAAACACTAACACACTAAAACACTAAAACACTAAAACACTAAAACACTAAAACACCAAAACACTAAAACATTAAAACACTAAAACACTAAAACACTAAAACACTAAAACACAAAAACACAAAAACACAAAAACACAAAAACACAAAAACACAAAAACACAAAAACACAAAAACACAAAAACACAAAACACAAAACACAAAACACAAAACACAAAACACAAAACACAAAACACAAAACACAATACACAATACACAATACACAAAACACAAAACACAAAACACAAAACACAAAACACAAAACACAAAACACAAAACACAAAACACAAAACACAAAACACAAAACACAAAACACAAAACACAAAACACAAAACACAAAACACAAAACACAAAAACACAAAAACAAAAAACACAAAAACACAAAAACACAAAACACAAAACACAAAAACACAAAAACACAAAAACACAAAAAACACAAAAACACAAAAACACAAAAACACAAAACCTAAAACACAAAACACAAAAACACAAAAACACAAACACACAAACACAAAAACACAAAAACACAAAAACACAAAAACACAAAAACACAAAAACACAAAAACACAAAAACACAAAAACAAAAACACAAAAACACAAAAACACAAAAAAACAAAAACACAAAACGCAAAACGCAAAACCACAAAAACGCAAAAACACAAAAACACAAAAACACAAAAACACAAAAACACAAAAACACAAAAACACAAAAACACAAAAACACAAAACACAAAACACAAAACACAAAACACAAAACACAAAACACAAAACACAAAACACAAAACACAAAACACAAAACACAAAACACAAAACACAAAACACAAAACACAAAACACAAAACACAAACACAAAACACAAAACACAAAACACAAAACACAAAACACAAAACACAAAACACAAAACACAAAACACAAAACACAAAACACAAAACACAAAACACAAAACACAAACACAAACAAAAAACACAAAACCTAAAACACAAAACACAAAACACAAAACACAAAACACAAAACACAAAAACACAAAAACACAAAAACACAAAAACACAAAAACACAAAAACACAAAAACATAAAAACAAAAAAACACAAAAAACACAAAAAACACAAAAACACAAAAACACAAAAACACAAAAACCTAAAACACAAAAACGCAAAAACACAAAAACACAAACACACCAAAACACAAAAACACAAAAACACAAAAACACAAAAACACAAAAACACAAAAACACAAAAACACAAAAACACAAAAACACAAAAACACAAAAACACAAAAACACAAAAACACAAAAACACAAAAACACAAAACACAAAAACACAAAAACACAAAAACACAAAAACACAAAAACACAAAAACACAAAAACACAAAAACACAAAAACACAAAAACACAAAAACACAAAAACACAAAAACACAAAAACACAAAAACACAAAAACACAAAAACACAATAACACAATAACACAAAAACACAAAAACACAAAAACACAAAAACACAATAACACAATAACACAATAACACAAAAACACAAAAACACAAAAACACAAAAACACAAAAACACAAAAACACAAAAACACAAAAACACAAAAACACAAAAACACAAAAACACAAAAACACAAAAACACAAAAACACAAAAACACAAAAACACAAAAACACAAAAACACAAAAACACAAAAACACAAAAACACAAAAACACAAAAACACAAAAACACAAAAACACAAAAACACAAAAACACAAAAACACAAAAACACAAAAACACAAAAAAACAAAAACACAAAAACACAAAAACACAAAAACACAAAAACACAAAAACACAAAAACACAAAAACACAAAAACACAAAAACACAAAAACACAAAAACACAAAAACACAAAAACACAAAAACACAAAAACACAAAAACAAAAAAACACAAAAAAACAAAAACACAAAAACACAAAAACACAAAAACACAAAAACACAAAAACACAAAAACACAAAAACACAAAAACACAAAAACACAAAAACACAAAAACACAAAAACACAAAAACACAAAAACACAAAAACACAAAAACACAAAAACACAAAAAACACAAAAACACAAAAACACAAAAACACAAAAAACACAAAAACACAAAAACACAAAAACACAAAAACACAAAAACACAAAAACACAAAAACACAAAAACACAAAAACACAAAAACACAAAAACACAAAAACACAAAAACACAAAAACACAGAAACACAAAAAGGCAAAAACACAAAAACACAAAAACACAGAAACACAAAAACGCAAAAAGGCAAAAACACAAAAACACAAAAACACCAAAACACAAAAACACAAAAACACAAAAACACAAAACACAAAACACAAAACACAAAACACAAAAACACAAAAACACAAAAACACAAAAACACAAAAACACAAAAACACAAAAACACAAAAACACAAAAACACAAAAACACAAAAACACAAAAACACAAAAACACAAAAACACAAAAACACAAAAACACAAAAACACAAAAACACAAAATCACAAAAACACAAAATCACAAAAACACAAAAACACAAAAACACCAAAACACAAAAACACAAAAACACAAAAAAACAAAAACACAAAAACACAAAAACACAAAAACACAAAAACACAAAAACACAAAAACACAAAAACACAAAAACACAAAAACACAAAAACACAAAAACACAAAAACACAAAAACACAAAAACACAAAAACACAAAAACACAAAAACACAAAAACACAAAAAAACAAAAACACAAAAACACAAAAACACAAAAACACAAAAACACAAAAACACAAAAAAACAAAAAAACAAAATCACAAAAACACAAAAACAACACAAAAACACAAAAACACAAAAACACAAAAACACAAAAACACAAAAACACAAAAACACAAAAACACAAAAACACAAAAACACAAAAACACAAAAACACAAAAACACAAAAACACAAAAACACAAAAACACAAAAACACAAAAACACAAAAACACAAAAACACAAAAACACAAAAACACAAAAACACAAAAACACAAAAACACAAAAACACAAAAACACAAAAACACAAAAACACAAAAACACAAAAACACAAAAACACAAAAACACAAAAACACAAAAACACAAAAACACAAAAACACAAAAACACAAAAACACAAAAACACAAAAACACAAAAACACAAAAACACAAAAACACAAAAACACAAAAACACAAAAACACAAAAACACAAAAACACAAAAACACAAAAACACAAAAACACAAAAACACAAAAACACAAAAACACAAAAACACAAAAACACAAAAACACAAAAACACAAAAACACAAAAACACAAAAACACAAAAACACAAAAACACAAAAACACAAAAACACAAAAACACAAAACTCAAAACACAAAACACAAAAACAAAAACACAAAACACAAAACACAAAACACAAAACACAAAACACAAAACACAAAACACAAAACACAAAACACAAAACACAAAACACAAAACACAAAACACAAAACACAAAACACAAAACACAAAACACAAAACACAAAACACAAAACACAAAACACAAAACACAAAACACAAAACACAAAACACAAAACACAAAACACAAAACACAAAACACAAAACACAAAACACAAAACACAAAACACAAAACACAAAACACAAAACACAAAACACAAAACACAAAACACAAAACACAAAACACAAAACACAAAACACAAAACATAAAACACAAAAACACAAAACACAAAACACAAAACACAAAACACAAAACACAAAACACAAAAACACAAAACACAAAACACAAAACACAAAACACAAAACACAAAACACAAAAACACAAAAACACAAAAACACAAAAACACAAAAATACAAAAACACAAAAACACAAAAACACAAAAACACAAAAACACAAAAACACAAAAACACAAAAACACAAAAACACAAAAACACAAAAACACAAAAACACAAAAACACAAAAACACAAAAACACAAAAACACAAAAACACAAAAACACAAAAACACAAAAACACAAAAACACAAAAACACAAAAACACAAAAACACAAAAACACATAAACACAAAACACAAAACACAAAAACACAAAAACACAAAAACACAAAAACACAAAAACACAAAAACACAAAAAAACAAAAACACAAAAACACAAAAACACAAAAACACAAAAACACAAAAACACAAAAACACAAAAACACAAAAACACAAAAACACAAAAACACAAAAACACAAAAACACAAAAACACAAAAACACAAAAACACAAAAACACAAAAACACAAAAAACACAAAAACACAAAAACACAAAAACACAAAAACACAAAAACACAAAAACACAAAAACACAAAAACACAAAAACACAAAAACACAAAAACACAAAAACACAAAAACACAAAAACACAAAAACACAAAAACAAAAACAAAAAAACACAAAACACAAAACACAAAACACAAAACACAAAACACAAAACACAAAACACAAAACACAAAACACAAAACACAAAACACAAAACACAAAACATAAAACACAAAACATAAAACAAAACACAAAACACTAAAACACTAAAACACTAAAACACTAAAACACTAAAACATTAAAACACTAAAACACAAAAACACAAAAACACAAAAACACAAAAACACAAAAACACAAAAACAAAAAACAAAAAAAGAAAATACAAAAACACAAAAACACAAAAACACAAAAACACAAAACACAAAACACAAAACACAAAACACAAAACACAAAACACAAAACACAAAACAAAAAACACAAAACACAATACACAATACACAATACACAATACACAAAACACAAAAACACTAAAACACTAAAACACTAAAACACTAAAACACTAAAACACTAAAACACTAAAACACTAAAACACTAAAACACTAAAACACTAAAACACTAAAACATTAAAACACTAAAACACTAAAACACTAAAACACTAAAACACAAAAACACAAAAACACAAAAACACAAAAACACAAAAACACAAAAACACAAAAACACAAAAACACAAAACACAAAACCACAAAAACACAAAAACAAAACACAAAACACAAAACACAATACACAATACACAATACACAAAACACAAAACACAAAACACAAAACACAAAACACAAAACACAAAACACAAAACACAAAACACAAAACACAAAACACAAAACACAAAACACAAAACACAAAACACAAAAACACAAAAACAAAAAACACAAAAACACAAAAACACAAAAACACAAAACACAAAAACACAAAAACACAAAAACACAAAAAACACAAAAACACAAAAACACAAAAACACAAAACACAAAACCACAAAAACACAAAAACAAAACACAAAACACAAAACACAATACACAATACACAATACACAAAACACAAAACACAAAACACAAAACACAAAACACAAAACACAAAACACAAAACACAAAACACAAAACACAAAACACAAAACACAAAACACAAAACACAAAACACAAAACACAAAACACAAAACACAAAACACAAAAACACAAAAACACAAAAACACAAAAACACAAAAACACAAAAACACAAAAACACAAAAACACAAAAACACAAAAACACAAAAACACAAAAACACAAAAACACAAAAACACAAAAACACAAAAACACAAAAACACAAAAACACAAAAACACAAAAACACAAAACGCAAAACCACAAAAACACAAAAACACAAAAACACAAAACACAAAACACAAAACACAAAAGACAAAACACAAAACACAAAACACAAAACACAAAACACAAAACACAAAACACAAAACACAAAACACAAAACACAAAACACAAAACACAAAAACACAAAAACACAAAAACACAAAAACACAAAAACACAAAAACACAAAAACACAAAAACACAAAAACACAAAAACACAAAAACACAAAAACACAAAAACACAAAAACACAAACACACAAACACACAAAAACACAAAAACACAAAAACACAAAACGCAAAACCACAAAAACACAAAAACACAAAAACACAAAACACAAAACACAAAACACAAAACACAAAACACAAAACACAAAACACAAAACACAAAACACAAAACACAAAACACAAAACACAAAACACAAAACACAAAACACAAAACACAAAACACAAAACACAAAACACAAAACACAAAACACAAAACACAAAACACAAAACACAAAACACAAAACACAAAACACAAAACACAAAACACAAAACACAAAACACAAAACACAAAACACAAAACACAAAACACAAAACACAAAACACAAAACACAAAACACAAAACACAAAACACAAAACACAAAACACAAAACACAAAACACAAAAACACAAAAACACAAAAACACAAAAACACAAAAACACAAAACACAAAAACACAAAAACACAAAAACACAAAAACACAAAAACACAAAAACACAAAAACACAAAAACACAAAAACACAAAAACACAAAAACACAAAAACACAAAAACACAAAAACACAAAAACACAAAAACACAAAAACACAAAAACACAAAAACACAAAAACACAAAAACACAAAAACACAAATCTCAAAAACACAAAAACACAAAAACACAAAAACACAAAAACACAAAAAAACAAAATAGCAAAAACACAAAAACACAAAAACACAAAAACACAAAATCACAAAAACACAAAAACACAAAAACACAAAAACGCAAAAACACAAAAACACAAAAACACAAAAACACAAAAACACAAAAACACAAAAACACAAAAACACAAAAACACAAAATCACAAAAACACAAAATCACAAAAACACAAAAACACAAAAACACCAAAACACAAAAACACAAAAACACAAAAAAACAAAAACACAAAAACACAAAAACACAAAAACACAAAAACACAAAAACACAAAAACACAAAAACACAAAAACACAAAAACACAAAAACACAAAAACACAAAAACACAAAAACACAAAAACACAAAAACACAAAAACACAAAAACACAAAAACACAAAAAAACAAAAACACAAAAACACAAAAACACAAAAACACAAAAACACAAAAACACAAAAAAACAAAAAAACAAAATCACAAAAACACAAAAACACAAAAACACAAAAACACAAAAACACAAAAACACAAAAACACAAAAACACAAAAACACAAAAACACAAAAACACAAAAACACAAAAACACAAAAACACAAAAACACAAAAACACAAAAACACAAAAACACAAAAACACAAAAACACAAAAACACAAAAACACAAAAACACAAAAAAACAAAAACACAAAAACACAAAAACACAAAAACACAAAAACACAAAAACACAAAAACACAAAAACACAAAAACACAAAAACACAAAAACACAAAAACACAAAAACACAAAAACACAAAAACACAAAAACACAAAAACACAAAAACACAAAAACACAAAAACACAAAAACACAAAAACACAAAAACACAAAAACACAAAAACACAAAAACACAAAAACACAAAAACATAAAAACACAAAAACACAAAAACACAAAAACACAAAAACACAAAAACACAAAAACACAAAAACACAAAAACACAAAAACACAAAAACACAAAAACACAAAAACACAAAAACACAAAAACACAAAACTCAAAACACAAAACACAAAACAAAAACACAAAACACAAAACACAAAACACAAAACACAAAACACAAAACACAAAACACAAAACACAAAACACAAAACACAAAACACAAAACACAAAACACAAAACACAAAACACAAAACACAAAACACAAAACACAAAACACAAAACACAAAACACAAAACACAAAACACAAAACACAAAACACAAAACACAAAACACAAAACACAAAACACAAAACACAAAACACAAAACACAAAACACAAAACACAAAACACAAAACACAAAACACAAAACACAAAACACAAAACACAAAACACAAAACACAAAACACAAAACACAAAACATAAAACACAAAAACACAAAACACAAAACACAAAACACAAAACACAAAACACAAAACACAAAAACACAAAACACAAAACACAAAACACAAAACACAAAACACAAAACACAAAAACACAAAAACACAAAAACACAAAAACACAAAAATACAAAAACACAAAAACACAAAAACACAAAAACACAAAAACACAAAAACACAAAAACACAAAAACACAAAAACACAAAAACACAAAAACACAAAAACACAAAAACACAAAAACACAAAAACACAAAAACACAAAAACACAAAAACACAAAAACACAAAAACACAAAAACACAAAAACACAAAAACACAAAAACACAAAAACACATAAACACAAAACACAAAACACAAAAACACAAAAACACAAAAACACAAAAACACAAAAACACAAAAACACAAAAAAACAAAAACACAAAAACACAAAAACACAAAAACACAAAAACACAAAAACACAAAAACACAAAAACACAAAAACACAAAAACACAAAAGCACAAAAACACAAAAACACAAAAACACAAAAACACAAAAACACAAAAACACAAAAACACAAAAAACACAAAAACACAAAAACACAAAAACACAAAAACACAAAAACACAAAAACACAAAAACACAAAAACACAAAAACACAAAAACACAAAAACACAAAAACACAAAAACACAAAAACACAAAAACACAAAAACAAAAACAAAAAAACACAAAACACAAAACACAAAACACAAAACACAAAACACAAAACACAAAACACAAAACACAAAACACAAAACACAAAACACAAAACACAAAACATAAAACACAAAACATAAAACAAAACACAAAACACTAAAACACTAAAACACTAAAACACTAAAACACTAAAACATTAAAACACTAAAACACAAAAACACAAAAACACAAAAACACAAAAACACAAAAACACAAAAACAAAAAACAAAAAAAGAAAATACAAAAACACAAAAACACAAAAACACAAAAACACAAAACACAAAACACAAAACACAAAACACAAAACACAAAACACAAAACACAAAACAAAAAACACAAAACACAATACACAATACACAATACACAATACACAAAACACAAAAACACTAAAACACTAAAACA
Source organism: Altica lythri (assembly GCA_964028335.1). NCBI lineage: Eukaryota > Metazoa > Arthropoda > Insecta > Coleoptera > Chrysomelidae > Altica > Altica lythri. Next base: position 10,885 of record CAXIIO010000950.1, on the reverse strand, counting down.
CTAAAACACTAAAACACTAAAACACTAAAACACTAAAACACTAAAACACTAAAACACTAAAACACTAAAACACTAAAACACTAAAACATTAAAACACTAAAACACTAAAACACTAAAACACTAAAACACAAAAACACAAAAACACAAAAACACAAAAACACAAAAACACAAAAACACAAAAACACAAAAACACAAAACACAAAACCACAAAAACACAAAAACAAAACACAAAACACAAAACACAATACACAATACACAATACACAAAACACAAAACACAAAACACAAAACACAAAACACAAAACACAAAACACAAAACACAAAACACAAAACACAAAACACAAAACACAAAACACAAAACACAAAACACAAAACACAAAACACAAAACACAAAACACAAAAACACAAAAACAAAAAACACAAAAACACAAAAACACAAAACACAAAACACAAAAACACAAAAACACAAAAACACAAAAAACACAAAAACACAAAAACACAAAAACACAAAACCTAAAACACAAAACACAAAAACACAAAAACACAAACACACAAACACAAAAACACAAAAACACAAAAACACAAAAACACAAAAACACAAAAACACAAAAACACAAAAACAAAAACACAAAAACACAAAAACACAAAAAAACAAAAACACAAAACGCAAAACGCAAAACCACAAAAACGCAAAAACACAAAAACACAAAAACACAAAAACACAAAAACACAAAAACACAAAAACACAAAAACACAAAAACACAAAAACACAAAACACAAAACACAAAACACAAAACACAAAACACAAAACACAAAACACAAAACACAAAACACAAAACACAAAACACAAAACACAAAACACAAAACACAAAACACAAAACACAAAACACAAAACACAAAACACAAAACACAAAACACAAACACAAAACACAAAACACAAAACACAAAACACAAAACACAAAACACAAAACACAAAACACAAAACACAAAACACAAAACACAAAACACAAAACACAAAACACAAAACACAAACACAAACAAAAAACACAAAACCTAAAACACAAAACACAAAACACAAAACACAAAACACAAAACACAAAACACAAAACACAAAACACAAAAACACAAAAACACAAAAACACAAAAACACAAAAACACAAAAACACAAAAACACAAAAACACAAAAACATAAAAACAAAAAAACACAAAAAACACAAAAAACACAAAAACACAAAAACACAAAAACACAAAAACCTAAAACACAAAAACGCAAAAACACAAAAACACAAACACACCAAAACACAAAAACACAAAAACACAAAAACACAAAAACACAAAAACACAAAAACACAAAAACACAAAAACACAAAAACACAAAAACACAAAAACACAAAAACACAAAAACACAAAAACACAAAACACAAAAACACAAAAACACAAAAACACAAAAACACAAAAACACAAAAACACAAAAACAAAAAAACACAAAAAAACAAAAACACAAAAACACAAAAACACAAAAACACAAAAACACAAAAACACAAAAACACAAAAACACAAAAACACAAAAACACAAAAACACAAAAACACAAAAACACAAAAACACAAAAACACAAAAACACAAAAACACAAAAACACAAAAACACAAAAACACAAAAAACACAAAAACACAAAAACACAAAAACACAAAAAACAAAAACACAAAAACACAAAAACACAAAAACACAAAAACACAAAAACACAAAAACACAAAAACACAAAAACACAAAAACACAAAAACACAAAAACACAAAAACACAAAAACACAAAAACACAAAAACACAAAAACACAAAAACACAAAAACACAGAAACACAAAAAGGCAAAAACACAAAAACACAAAAACACAGAAACACAAAAACGCAAAAAGGCAAAAACACAAAAACACAAAAACACCAAAACACAAAAACACAAAAACACAAAAACACAAAACACAAAACACAAAACACAAAACACAAAACACAAAACACAAAACACAAAAACACAAAAACACAAAAACACAAAAACACAAAAACACAAAAACAAAAACACAAAAACACAAAAACACAAAAACACAAAAACACAAAAACACAAAAACACAAAAACACAAAAACACAAAAACACAAAAACACAAAAACACAAAAACACAAAAACACAAAAACACAAAAACACAAAAACACAAAAACACAAAAACACAAAAACACAAAAACACAAAAACACAAAAACACAAAAACACAAAAACACATAACACAAAAACACAAAACACAAAAACACAAAAACACAAAAACACAAAAACACAAAAACACAAAAACACAAAAACACAAAAACACAAAAACACAAAAACACAAAAACACAAAAACACAAAAACACAAAACGCAAAACCACAAAAACACAAAAACACAAAAACACAAAACACAAAACACAAAACACAAAACACAAAAGACAAAACACAAAACACAAAACACAAAACACAAAACACAAAACACAAAACACAAAACACAAAACACAAAAACACAAAAACACAAAAACACAAAAACACAAAAACACAAAAACACAAAAACACAAAAACACAAAAACACAAAAACACAAAAACACAAAAACACAAAAACACAAAAACACAAAAACACAAACACACAAACACACAAAAACACAAAAACACAAAAACACAAAACGCAAAACCACAAAAACACAAAAACACAAAAACACAAAACACAAAACACAAAACACAAAAGACAAAACACAAAACACAAAACACAAAACACAAAACACAAAACACAAAACACAAAACACAAAACACAAAACACAAAACACAAAACACAAAACACAAAACACAAAACACAAAACACAAAACACAAAACACAAAACACAAAACACAAAACACAAAACACAAAACACAAAACACAAAACACAAAACACAAAACACAAAACACAAAACACAAAACACAAAACACAAAACAAAACACAAAACACAAAACACAAAACACAAAACACAAAACACAAAACACAAAACACAAAACACAAAACACAAAACACAAAACACAAAACACAAAACACAAAACACAAAACACAAAACACAAAACACAAAACACAAAAACACAAAAACACAAAAACACAAAAACACAAAAACACAAAAACACAAAAACACAAAAACACAAAAACACAAAACACAAAAACACAAAAACACAAAAACACAAAAACACAAAAAAACAAAAACACAAAAACACAAAAACACAAAATCACAAAAACACAAAAACACAAAAACACAAAAACGCAAAAACACAAAAACACAAAAACACAAAAACACAAAAACACAAAAACACAAAAACACAAAATCACAAAAACACAAAATCACAAAAACACAAAAACACAAAAACACAAAAACACAAAAACACCAAAACACAAAAACACAAAAACACAAAAAAACAAAAACACAAAAACACAAAAACACAAAAACACAAAAACACAAAAACACAAAAACACAAAAACACAAAAACACAAAAAAACAAAAACACAAAAACACAAAAACACAAAAACACAAAAACACAAAAACACAAAAACACAAAAACACAAAAAAACAAAAACACAAAAACACAAAAACACAAAAACACAAAAACACAAAAACACAAAAACACAAAAACACAAAAACACAAAAACACAAAAACACAAAAACACAAAAACACAAAAACACAAAAACACAAAAACACAAAAACACAAAAACACAAAAACACAAAAACACAAACACACAAACACACAAAAACACAAAAACACAAAAACACAAAACGCAAAACCACAAAAACACAAAAACACAAAAACACAAAACACAAAACACAAAAGACAAAACACAAAACACAAAACACAAAACACAAAACACAAAACACAAAACAAAACACAAAACACAAAACACAAAACACAAAACACAAAACACAAAACACAAAACACAAAACACAAAACACAAAACACAAAACACAAAACACAAAACACAAAACACAAAACACAAAACACAAAACACAAAACACAAAACACAAAACACAAAACACAAAACACAATACACAATACACAATACACAATACACAATACACAAAACACAAAACACAAAACACAATACACAATACACAATACACAATACACAATGCACAAAACACAAAACACAATACACAATACACAATACACAATACACAATACACAATACACAAAACACAAAACACAAAACACAAAACACAAAACACAATACACAATACACAAAACACAAAACACAAAACACAAAACACAAAACACAATACACAAAACACAAAACACAAAACACAAAACACAAAACACAAAACACAAAAACACAAAAACACAAAAACACAAAAAAACAAAAACACAAAAACACAAAAACACAAAAACACAAAAACACAAAAACACAAAAACACAAAAACACAAAAACACAAAAACACAAAAACACAAAAACACAAAAACACAAAAACACAAAAACACAAAAACACAAAAACACAAAAACACAAAAACACAAAAACACAAAAACAAAAAACACAAAACACAAAACACAAAACACAAAACACAAAACACAAAACACAAAACACAAAACACAAAACATAAAACACAAAACACAAAACACAAAACACAAAACACAAAACACAAAACACAAAACACAAATACAAAACACAAAACACAAAACACAAAACACAAATCACAAATCACAAATCACAAAACACAAAACACAAAACACAAAACACAAAACACAAAACACAAAACACAAAACACAAAACACAAAACACAAAACACAAAACACAAAACACAAAACACAAAAACACAAAACACAAAACACAAAACACAAAACACAAAACACAAAACACAAAACACAAAACACAAAACACAAAAACACAAAAACACAAAAATACAAAAACACAAAAACACAAAAACACAAAAACACAAAAACACAAAAACACAAAAACACAAAAACACAAAAACACAAAAACACAAAAACACAAAAACACAAAAACACAAAAACACAAAAACACAAAAACACAAAAACACAAAAACACAAAAACACAAAAACACAAAAACACAAAAACACAAAAACACAAAAACACAAAAACACAAAAACACAAAAACACAAAAACACAAAAACACAAAAACACAAAAACACAAAAACACAAAAACACAAAAACACAAAAACACAAAAACACAAAAACACAAAAACACAAAAACACAAAACACAAAACACAAAAACACAAAAACACAAAAACACAAAAACACAAAAACACAAAAACACAAAACACAAAACACAAAAACACAAAAACACAAAAACACAAAAACACAAAAACACAAAAACACAAAAACACAAAAACACAAAAATACAAAAACACAAAAACACAAAAAAACAAAAACACAAAAACACAAAAACACAAAAACACAAAAACACAAAACACAAAACACAAAAACACAAAAACACAAAAACACAAAAACACAAAAACACAAAAACACAAAACACAAAACACAAAAACACAAAAACACAAAAACACAAAAACACAAAAACACAAAAACACAAAAACACAAAAATACAAAAACACAGAAACACAAAAACACAAAAACACAAAAACACAAAAACACAAAAACACAAAAACACAAAAACACAAAAACACAAAAACACAAAAACACAAAAACACAAAAACACAAAAACACAAAAACACAAAAACACAAAAATACAAAAACACAAAAACACAAAAAAACAAAAACACAAAAACACAAAAACACAAAAACACAAAAACACAAAACACAAAACACAAAAACACAAAAACACAAAAACACAAAAACACAAAAACACAAAAACACAAAACACAAAACACAAAAACACAAAAACACAAAAACACAAAAACACAAAAATACAAAAACACAGAAACACAAAAACACAAAAACACAAAAACACAAAAACACAAAAACACAAAAACACAAAAACACAAAAACACAAAAACACAAAAACACAAAAACACAAAAACACAAAAACACAAAAACACAAAAACACAAAAATACAAAAACACAAAAATACAAAAACACAGAAACACAAAAACACAAAAACACAAAAACACAAAAACACAAAAACACAAAAACACAAAACACAAAACACAAAAACACAAAAACACAAAAACACAAAAACACAAAAACACAAAAACACAAAAACACAAAAATACAAAAACACAGAAACACAAAAACACAAAAACACAAAAACACAAAAACACAAAAACACAAAAATACAAAAACACAGAAACACAAAAACACAAAAACACAAAAACACAAAAACACAAAAACACAAAAACACAAAACACAAAACACAAAAACACAAAAACACAAAAACACAAAAACACAAAAACACAAAAACACAAAAACACAAAAACACAAAAACACAAAAACACAAAAACACAAAAACACAAAAACACAAAAACACAAAAATACAAAAACACAAAAACACAAAAAAACAAAAACACAAAAACACAAAAACACAAAAACACAAAAACACAAAACACAAAACACAAAAACACAAAAACACAAAAACACAAAAACACAAAAACACAAAAACACAAAACACAAAACACAAAAACACAAAAACACAAAAACACAAAAACACAAAAACACAAAAACACAAAAACACAAAAATACAAAAACACAGAAACACAAAAACACAAAAACACAAAAACACAAAAACACAAAAACACAAAAACACAAAAACACAAAAACACAAAAACACAAAAACACAAAAACACAAAAACACAAAAACACAAAAACACAAAAACACAAAAACACAAAAACACAAAAACACAAAAACACAAAAACACAAAAACACAAAAATACAAAAACACAAAAACACAAAAAAACAAAAACACAAAAACACAAAAACACAAAAACACAAAAACACAAAAACACAAAAACACAAAAACACAAAAACACAAAAACACAAAAACACAAAAACACAAAAACACAAAAATACAAAAACACAAACAAAAAAACACAAAACACAAAACACAAAACACAAAACACAAAACACAAAACACAAAACACAAAACACAAAACACAAAACACAAAACACAAAACACAAAACACAAAACACAAAACACAAAACACAAAACACAAAACACAAAACACAAAACACAAAACACAAAACACAAAACACAAAACACAAAACACAAAACACAAAACACAAAACACAAAACACAAAACACAAAACACAAAACACAAAACACAAAACACAAAAACACAAAAACACAAAAACACAAAAACACAAAAACACAAAAACACAAAAATACAAAAACACAAAAACACAAAAACACAAAAACACAAAAACACAAAAACACAAAAACACAAAAACACAAAAACACAAAAACACAAAAACACAAAAACACAAAAACACAAAAACACAAAAACACAAAAAAACAAAAACACAAAAACACAAAAACACAAAAACCACAAAAACACAAAAATACAAAAACACAAAAACACAAAAACACAAAAACACAAAAACACAAAAACACAAAAACACAAAAACACAAAAACACAAAAACACAAAAAAACAAAAACACAAAAACACAAAAACACAAAAACACAAAAACACAAAAACACAAAAACACAAAAACACAAAAACACAAAAACACAAAAGCACAAAAACACAAAAGCACAAAAACACAAAAACACAAAAACACAAAAACACAAAAACACAAAAACACAAAAACACAAAAACACAAAAACACAAAAACACAAAAACACAAAAACACAAAAACACAAAAACACAAAAACACAAAAACACAAAAACACAAAAACACAAAAACACAAAAACACAAAAACACAAAAACACAAAAACACAAAAACACAAAAACACAAAAACAAAAACAAAAAAACACAAAACACAAAACACAAAACACAAAACACAAAACACAAAACACAAAACACAAAACACAAAACACAAAACACAAAACACAAAACACAAAACACAAAACACAAAACACAAAACACAAAACACAAAACACAAAACACAAAACACAAAACACAAAACATAAAACAAAACACAAAACACTAAAACACTAAAACACTAAAACACTAAAACATTAAAACACTAAAACACAAAAACACAAAAACACAAAAACACAAAAACACAAAAACACAAAAACACAAAAACACAAAAACACAAAAACACGAAAACACAAAAACACAAAAACACAAAAACACAAAAACACAAAAACACAAAAACACAAAACACAAAACACAAAACACAAAACACAAAACACAAAACACAAAACACAAAACACAAAACACAAAACACAAAACACAATACACAAAACACAAAACACAAAACACAAAACACAAAACACAAAACACAAAACACAAAACACAAAACACAAAACACAAAACACAAAACACAAAAGACAAAACACAAAACACAAAACACAATACACAAAACACAAAACACAAAACACAAAACACAAAACACAAAAACACAAAAACACAAAAATACAAAAACACAAAAACACAAAAACACAAAAAAACAAAAACACAAAAAAACAAAAACACAAAAACACAAAAACACAAAAACACAAAAACACAAAAACACAAAAACACAAAAACAAAAACACAAAAACACAAAAACACAAAAACACAAAAACACAAAAACACAAAAACACAAAAACACAAAAACACAAAAACACAAAAACACAAAAACACAAAAAACAAAAAAGAAAATACAAAAATACAAAAACACAAAAACACAAAAACACAAAAACAATAAACAAAAAAAGAAAATACAAAAACGCAAAAACACAAAAACACAAAAACACAAAAACACAAAAACACAAAAACACAAAAACACAAAAACACAAAAACACAAAAACACAAAAACACAAAAACACAAAAACACAAAAACACAAAAACACAAAAACACAAAAACACAAAAACACAAAAACACAAAAACACAAAACACAAAAACACAAAAATACAAAAACACAAAAACACAAAAACACAAAAAACAAAAACACAAAAAACAAAAAAAGAAAATACAAAAACACAAAACACAAAAACACAAAAACACAAAAACACAAAAACACAAAAACACAAAAACACAAAAACACAAAAACACAAAAACACAAAAACACAAAAACACAAAAACACAAAAACACTAAAACACTAAAACACTAAAACACTAAAACACTAAAACACAAAAACACAAAAACACAAAAACACAAAAACACAAAAACACAAAAAGACAAAAACACAAAAACACAAAAACACAAAAACACAAAAACACAAAAACACAAAAACACAAAAACACAAAAACACAAAAACACAAAAACACAAAAACACAAATACACAAAAACACAAAAACACAAAAACACAAAAACACAAAAACACAAAAACACAAAAACACAAATACACAAAAACACAAAAACACAAAAACACAAAAACATAAAAACACAAAAACACAAAAACACAAAAACACAAATACACAAAAACACAAAAACACAAAAACACAAAAACACAAAAACACAAAAACACAAAAACACAAAAACACAAAAACACAAAAACACAAAAACACAAAAACACAAAACCAAAAACACAAAACACAAAACACAAAACACAAAACACAAAACACAAAACACAAAACACAAAACACAAAACACAAAACACAAAACATAAAACACAAAACACAAAACACAAAACACAAAACACAAAACACAAAACACAAAACACAAAACACAAAACACAAAACACAAAACACAAAACATAAAACACAAAAACACATATCACAAACACAAAAACACAGAAACACAAAAACATAAAACACAAAACACAAAAACACAAAACACAAAACACAAAAACACAAAACCACAAAAACACAAAAACACAAAACACAAAAACACAAAAACACAAAAACACAAAAACACAAAAACACAAAAACACAAAAACACAAAAACACAAAAACACAAAAACACAAAAACACAAAAACACAAAACACAAAAACACAAAAACACAAAAACACAAAAATACAAAAACACAAAAACACAAAAACACAAAAACACAAAAACACAAAACACAAAAACATAAAAACACAAAAACACAAAAACACAAAAACACAAAAACACAAAAACACAAACAAAAAACACAAAACACAAAACACAAAACACAAAACACAAAACCACATAACACAAAAACACAAAACACAAAACACAAAAACACAAAAACACAAAACACAAAAACATAAAAACACAAAAACAAAAACACAAAAACACAAAAACACAAAAACACAAACAAAAAACACAAAACACAAAACACAAAACACAAAACACAAAACACAAAACACAAAACACAAAACAAAAAACAAAAAACAAAAAACACAAAACACAAAACACAAAACACAAAACCTAAAACAAAAAACACAAAACACAAAACACAAAACACAAAACACAAAACACAAAACACAAAACACAAAACACAAAACACAAAACACAAAACACAAAACACAAAACACAAAAAACAAAACACAAAACACAAAACACAAAACACAAAACACAAAACACAAAACACAAAACACAATACACAAAACACAAAACACAAAACACAAAACACAAAACACAAAACACAAAACACAAAACACAAAACACAAAACACAAAACACAAAACACAAAAGACAAAAGACAAAACACAAAACACAATACACAAAACACAAAACACAAAACACAAAACACAAAACACAAAACACAAAAACACAAAAACACAAAAATACAAAAACACAAAAACACAAAAACACAAAAAAACAAAAACACAAAAAAAACAAAAACACAAAAACACAAAAACACAAAAACACAAAAACACAAAAACACAAAAACACAA
>CAXIIO010000948.1:0-38694 GCA_964028335.1 Altica lythri | reverse complement strand
CCACCAATTATTAAAATTTCGACATTTAAGTGATATTTTCAAAACTAACCGTAGAATCGACTCAGAATGCTCTAAATCGACAGAAAGGGGCTTGTTTTATCTTGTTTGGTCGTTTTACACTCAAAATGACCACCAATTATTAAAATTTCGACATTTAATTGATATTTTCAAAACTAACTGTAGAATCGACTCAGAATGCTCTAAATCGACAGAAAGGGGCTTGTTTTACGTTGTTTGGTCGTTTTACACTGAAAATGACCACCAATTATTAAAATTTCGACATTTAAGTGATATTTTCAAAACTACCGTAGAATCGACTTAAAATTTCGACATTTAAGTGATATTTTCAAAACTAACCGTAGAATCGACTCAGAATGCTCTAAATCGACAGAAAGGGGCTTGTTTTACGTTGTTTGGTCGTTTTACACTAAAAATGACCACCAATTATTAAAATTTCGACATTTAAGTGATATTTTCACAACTAACCGTAGAATCGACTCAGAATGCTCTAAATCGACAGAAAGGGGCTTGTTTTACGTTGTTTGGTCGTTTTACAGTAAAAATGACCACCAATTATTAAAATTTCGACATTTAAGTGATATTTTCAAAACTAACCGTAGAATCGACTTAAAATTTCGACATTTAAGTGATATTTTCAAAACTAACCGTAGAATCGACTCAGAATGCTCTAAATCGACAGAAAGGGGCTTGTTTTACGTTGTTTGGTCGTTTTACACTCAAAATGACCACCAATTATTAAAATTTCGACATTTAAGTGATATTTTCAAAACTAACCGTAGAATCGACTCAGAATGCTCTAAATCAACAGAAAGGGGCTTGTTTTATTTTGTTTGGTCGTTTTACACTAAAAATAACCACCAATTATTAAAATTTCGACATTTAAGTGATATTTTCAAAACTAACCGTAGAATCGACTTAAAATTTCGACATTTAAATGATATTTTCAAAACTAACCGTAAAATCGACTCAGAATGCTCTAAATCGACAGAAAGGGGCTTGTTTTACATTGTTTGGTCGTTTTACACTCAAAATGACCACCAATTATTAAAATTTCCACATTTAATTGATATTTTCAAAACTAACCGTAGAATCGACTCAGAATGCTCTAAATCGACAGAAAGGGCTTGTTTTACGTTGTTTGGTCGTTTTACACTGAAAATGACCACCAATTATTAAAATTTCGACATTTAAGTGATATTTTCAAAACTAACCGTAGAATCGACTTAAAATTTCGACATTTAAGTGATATTTTCAAAACTAACCGTAGAATCGACTCAGAATGCTCTAAATCGACAGAAAGGGGCTTGTTTTACGTTGTTTGGTCGTTTTACACTCAAAATGACCACCAATTATTAAAATTTCGACATTTAAGTGATATTTTCAAAACTAACCGTAGAATCGACTCAGAATGCTCTAAATTAACAGAAAGGGGCTTGTTTTATCTTGTTTGGTCGTTTTACACCAAAAATAACCACCAATTATTAAAATTTCGACATTTAAGTGATATTTTCAAAACTAACCGTAGAATCGACTTAAAATTTCAACATTTAAGTGATATTTTCAAAACTAACCGTAGAATCGACTCAGAATGCTCTAAATCGACAGAAAGGGGCTTGTTTTACGTTGTTTGGTCCTTTTACACTCAAAATGACCACCAATTATTAAAATTTCGACATTTAAGTGATATTTTCAAAACTAACCGTAGAATCGACTCAGAATGCTCTTAATGGACAGAAAGGGGCTTGTTTTACGTTGTTTGGTCGTTTTACACTCAAAATGACCACCAATTATTAAAATTTCGACATTTAAGTGATATTTTCTAAACTAACCGTAGAATCGACTCAGAATGTCTAAATCGACAGAAAGGGGCTTGTTTTACGTTGTTTGGTCGTTTTACACTAAAAATGACCACCAATTATTAAAATTTCGACATTTAAGTGATATTTTCACAACTAACCGTAGAATCGACTTAAAATTTCGACATTTAAGTGATATTTTCAAAACTAACCGTAGAATCGACTCAGAATGCTCTAAATCGACAGAAAGGGGCTTGTTTTACGTTGTTTGGTCGTTTTACACTCAAAATTACCACCAATTATTAAAATTTCGACATTTAAGTGATATTTCAAAACTAACCGTAGAATCGACTCAGAATGGCTCCAAATCGACAGAAAGGGGCTTGTTTTATCTTGTTTGGTCGTTTTAACACTGAAAATAACCACCAATTATTAAAATTTCGACATTTAACTGATATTTTCAAAACTAACCGTAGAATCGACTTAAAATTTCGACATTTAAGTGATATTTTCAAAACTAACCGTAGAATCGACTCAGAATGCTCTAAATCGACAGAAAGGGGCTTGTTTTACGTTGTTTGGTCGTTTTACACTCAAAATGACCACCAATTATTAAATTTCGACATTTAGGTGATATTTTAAAAACTAACCGTAGAATCGACTCAGAATGCTCTAAATCGACAGAAAGAGGCTTGTTTTATCTTGTTTGGTCATTTTACACTCAAAATGACCACCAATTATTAAAATTTCGACATTTAAGTGATATTTTCAAAACTAACCGTAGAATCGACTTAAAATTTCGACATTTAAGTGATATTTTCAAAACTAACCGTAGAATCGACTCAGAAGGCTCTAAATCGACAGAAAGGGGCTTGTTTTACGTTGTTTGGTCGTTTTACCTTCAAAATGACCACCAATTATTAAAATTTCGACATTTAAGTGATATTTTCAAAACTAACCGTAGAATCGACTCAGAATGCTCTAAATCGACAGAAAGGGGCTTGTTTTACGTTGTTTGGTCGTTTTACACTCAAAATGACCACCAATTATTAAAATTTCGACATTTAAGTGATATTTTCAAAACTAACCGTAGAATCGACTCAGAATGCTCTAAATCAACAGAAAGGGGCTTGTTTTATCTTGTTTGGTCGTTTTACACTGAAAATAACCACCAATTATTAAAATTTCGACATTCAAGTGATATTTTCAAAACTAACCGTAGAATCGACTTAAAATTTCAACATTTAATTGATATTTTCAAAACTAACCGTAGAATCGACTCAGAATGCTCTAAATCGACAGAAAGGGGCTTGTTTTACGTTGTTTGGTCGGTTTACACTCAAAATGACCACCAATTATTAAAATTTCGACATTTAATTGATATTTTTAAAACTAACCGTAGAATCGACTCAGAATGCTCTAAATCGACAGAAAGGGGCTTGTTTTACGTTGTTTGGTCGTTTTACACTCAAAATGTCCACCAATTATTAAAATTTCGACATTTAAGTGATATTTTCAAACTAACTGTAGAATCGACTTAAATTTCGACATTTAAGTGATATTTTCAAAACTAACTGTAGAATCGGTTCAGAATGCTCTAAATCGACAGAAAGGGGCTTGTGTTACGTTGTTTGGTCGTTTTACACTCAAAATGACCACCAATTATTAAAATTTCGACATTTAAGTGATATTTTCAAAACTAACCGTAGAATCGACTCAGAATGCTCTAAATCGACAGAAAGGGGCTTGTTTTATCTTGTTTGGTCGTTTTACACTCAAAATGACCACCAATTATTAAAATTTCGACATTTAATTGATATTTTCAAAACTAACCGTAGAATCGACTCAGAATGCTCTAAATCGACAGAAAGGGGCTTGTTTTACGTTGTTTGGTCGTTTTACACTGAAAATGACCAGCAATTATTAAAATTTCGACATTTAATTGATATTTTCAAAACTAACCGTAGAATCGACTCAGAATGCTCTAAATCGACAGAAAGGGGCTTGTTTTACGTTGTTTGGTCGTTTTACACTGAAAATGACCATCAATTATTAAAATTTCGACATTTAAGTGATATTTTCAAAACTAACCGTAGAATCGACTTAAAATTTCGACATTTAAGTGATATTTTCAAAACTAACTGTAGAATCGACTCAGAATGCTCTAAATCGACAGAAAGGGGCTTGTTTTACGTTGTTTGGTCGTTTTACACTCAAAATGACCACCAATTATTAAAATTTCGACATTTAAGTGATATTTTCAAAACTAACCGTAGAATCGACTCAGAATGCTCTAAATCAACAGAAAGGGGCTTGTTTTATCTTGTTTGGTCGTTTTACACCAAAAATAACCACCAATTATTAAAATTTCGACATTTAAGTGATATTTTCAAAACTAACCGTAGAATCGACTTAAAATTTCAACATTTAAGTGATATTTTCAAAACTAACCGTAGAATCGACTCAGAATGCTCTAAATCGACAGAAAGGGGCTTGTTTTACGTTGTTTGGTCGTTTTACACTCAAAATGACCACTAATTATAATAAATATTCGACATTTAATTGATATTTTCAAAACTAACCGTAGAATCGACTCAGAATGCTCTAAATCGACAGAAAGGGGCTTGTTTTACGTTGTTTGGTCGTTTTACACTGAAAATGACCACCAATTATTAAAATTTCGACATTTAAGTGATATTTTTAAAACTAACCGTAGAATCGACTTAAAATTTCGACATTTAAGTGATATTTTCAAAACTAACCGTAGAATCGACTCAGAATGCTCTAAATCGACAGAAAGGGACTTGTTTTACGTTGTTTGGTCGTTTTACACTCAAAATGACCACCAATTATTAAAATTTCGACATTTAAGTGATATTTTCAAAACTAACCGTAGAATCGACTCAGAATGCTCTTAATCGACAGAAAGGGGCTTGTTTTACGTTGTTTGGTCGTTTTACACTCAAAATGACCACCAATTATTAAAATTTCGACATTTCAGTGGTATTTTCAAAACTAACCGTAGAATCGACTCAGAATGCTCTAAATCGACAGAAAGAGGCTTGTTTTATCTTGTTTGGTCATTTTACACTCAAAATGACCACCAATTATTAAAATTTCGACATTTAAGTGATATTTTCTAAACTAACCGTAGAATCGACTCAGAATGCTCTAAATCGACAGAAAGGGGCTTGTTTTACGTTGTTTGGTCGTTTTACACTAAAAATGACCACCAATTATTAAAATTTCGACATTTAAGTGATATTTTCACAACTAACCGTAGAATCGACTTAAAATTTCGACATTTAAGTGATATTTTCAAAACTAACCGTAGAATCGACTTAGAATGCTCTAAATCGACAGAAAGGGGCTTGTTTTACGTTGTTTGGTCGTTTTACACTCAAAATGACCACCAATTATTAAAATTTCGACATTTAAGTGATATTTTCAAAACTAACCGTAGAATCGACTCAGAATGCTCCAAATCGACAGAAAGGGGCTTGTTTTATCTTGTTTGGTCGTTTTACACTGAAAATAACCACCAATTATTAAAATTTCGACATTTAAGTGATATTTTCAAAACTAACCGTAGAATCGACTTAAAATTTCGACATTTAAGTGATATTTTCAAAACTAACCGTAGAATCGACTCAGAATGCTCTAAATCGACAGAAAGGGGCTTGTTTTACGTTGTTTGGTCGTTGTACACTCAAAATGACCACCAATTATTAAAATTTCGACATTTAAGTGATATTTTCAAAACTAACCGTAGAATCGACTCAGAATGCTCTAAATCGACAGAAAGGGGCTTGTTTTATCTTGTTTTGTTGTTTTACACTAAAAATAACCACCAATTATTAAAATTTCGACATTTAAGTGATATTTTCAAAACTAACCGTAGAATCGACTTAAAATTTCGACATTTAAGTGATATTTTCAAAACTAACCGTAGAATCGACTCAGAATGCTCTAAATCGACAGAAAGGGGCTTATTTTACGTTGTTTGGTCGTTTTACACTCAAAATGACCACCAATTATTAAAATTTCGACATTTAGGTGATATTTTAAAAACTAACCGTAGAATCGACTCAGAATGCTCTAAATCGACAGAAAGAGGCTTGTTTTATCTTGTTTGGTCATTTTACACTCAAAATGACCACCAATTATTAAAATTTCGACATTTAAGTGATATTTTCAAAACTAACCGTAGAATCGACTTAAAATTTCGACATTTAAGTGATATTTTCAAAACTAACCGTAGAATCGACTCAGAATGCTCTAAATCGACAGAAAGGGGCTTGTTTTACGTTGTTTGGTCGTTTTACACTCAAAATGACCTCCAATTATTAAAATTTCGACATTTAAGTGATATTTTCAAAACTAACCGTAGAATCGACTCAGAATGCTCTAAATCGACAGAAAGGGGCTTGTTTTACGTTGTTTGGTCGTTTTACACTCAAAATGACCACCAATTATTAAAATTTCGACATTTAAGTGATATTTTCAAAACTAACCGTAGAATCGACTCAGAATGCTCTAAATCAACAGAAAGGGGCTTGTTTTATCTTGTTTGGTCGTTTTACACTGAAAATAACCACCAATTATTAAAATTTCGACATTTAAGTGATATTTTCAAAACTAACCGTAGAATCGACTTAAAATTTCAACATTTAAGTGATATTTTCAAAACTAACCGTAGAATCGACTCAGAATGCTCTAAATCGACAGAAAGGGGCTTGTTTTACCTTGTTTGGTCGTTTTACACTCAAAATGACCACCAATTATTAAAATTTCGACATTTAATTGATATTTTTAAAACTAACCGTAGAATCGACTCAGAATGCTCTAAATCGACAGAAAGGGGCTTGTTTTACGTTGTTTGGTCGTTTTACACTCAAAATGACCACCAATTATTAAAATTTCGACATTTAAGTGATATTTTCAAAACTAACCGTAGAATCGACTTAAAATTTCGACATTTAAGTGATATTTTCAAAACTAACCGTAGAATCGACTCAGAATGCTCTAAATCGACAGAAAGGGGCTTGTTTTACGTTGTTTGGTCGTGTTACACTCAAAATGACCACCAATTATTAAAATTTCGACATTTAAGTGATATTTTCAAAACTAACCGTAGAATCGACTCAGAATGCTCTAAATCGACAGAAAGGGGCTTGTTTTATCTTGTTTGGTCGTTTTACACTTAAAATGACCACCAATTATTACAATTTCGACATTTAAGTGATATTTTTAAAACTAACCGTAGAATCGACTTAAAATTTCGACATTTAAATGATATTGAAACACGTATGGGGGCTTTTTACACAATTTATTTACAAAATTGATAAGATACACTGAACTCTGCTGGATAACGTCTAACTACTTGACAATACAATGAACTCTTGTGAACACTTGACTCGAACTGACGTTAACTGTCCGTGCATCCCCTTATATATAACATTATTTAATCTAGTTAGTGTGTTTAGAAGTTTCTAGAATTTTCTAGAAACATTATTTAAAATGGTCAGTTGATTTTTTTACAAACTTCTAAAAATCAACTGTCAACAACAATCTTTCAAACTAAGGTCCCTTCCGTTACGGTTATCCCGTTACACTGCCCCCTCCTTAGATTTATTCCTCCTGGAATGTTATTTCCTACATCGGAATCCCGCACACTCTCTGAGCCAGCCAAACCATCTTCTTGGAGTTGCTGCGCATCTCCACTGTGGTTTCCCTGGTAAGGCGCCAAACGATCGTGATGGACCACGACGGGTTTCCCTCTGGGAATTTTCACGATCCGATAAATGACATCGTTAATCTTCTTCTTGATGGTGTAAGGACCTTCCCAGTTCTTTTGTAATTTGGGACAAATACCTCGACGCCGTCGGGGGTTATAGAGCCAGACTAAATCTCCAACTTGGTAACTCTTTTCCATTGTGCGTGTGTCATAGTACCTCTTCATCCGATCACTAGATAATTGTAGTTTTTCACGCACCAGGTTGTGTATATTTTCCATTCGATTCTGAAGGTCGGTGACATATTGTTCACGTGCCATTTCTTCACCAGGTTTACAACCAAACACCAAGTCACATGGTAGCCTCATTTCTCTACCGAACAGGACCTTCGCAGGCGTTTGACCAGTTGATTCGTTGATGGCCGATCGAATTGCCATTAGAAATAGTGGAATATGTCGATCCCAATCCCTCTGACAATCTGACACCACTTTTGACAGATAGTTGGTTATAGTCCGGTTCATTCGTTCCACCATTCCATCAGACTGAGGGTGCATCGCAGTGGTTCTCGTTTTGTGGATGCCTAATCTTTGGCAAACTTCTTGAAACAGCTTGCTCTCAAAATTTCTTCCTTGGTCTGAATGTAATTCTAATGGTACCCCAAATCGGCTTACGAATTCTTCAACCAATATATCTGCTAAAGTGGTAGCTTCCTGATTGGGAACTGCATATGCTTCAACCCATTTAGTGAAGTAGTCCATTACAACAAAGATGTACTTGTTTCCTACATCGGTCTGTGGAAGTGGCCCCAATACATCTACTGCGATTCTTTCAAAAGGACTTCCAACCAGGTATTGCTCCATTTCCGCCTTCGGTTTTCGGTGCGGACCGTTACTGGCAGCACATGTAGTGCATTTACGACACCAATCTTTAACATCATTAGTGCAATTTACCCAGTAAAATCTATCTCGGATCTTTTGCAGCGTTTTTGTGATACCCAGATGTCCTCCAGAACTATCATTATGCATCTGTTTTAAAATTTCCGGTACAGCATTTCTTGGGACCACTATTTGTTTCCTTGTTTCTGTGCCCTCGGAATTTTCTACAAGTCTTTTAACGAGCCCTCCGTCCAAAATTAAAGAGTTCCATTGGGACCAGTATGCTTTTAAAGCAGGAGAGGATGAGGATATCTCTCTCCACAACGGACGACGGTCCATTCTCTTCCACTCCCTAATTTTTCTCAGAACGGGATCGTTTTCTTGTTGCTCCTCCAGCATAGAGCCCTCGTCTCCTGGCACAACCTTAACTAAGGCAAGTTTTTCCTCGTTCTGCTCCATACGGGTACAATGGGGGCAATCAGGTCGACATGGTCTTCTGGAAAGTGCATCAGCATTACGATGTCTGGTTCCAGGTCTGTGCTCGATTTCAACATCATACTCCTGCAGTTTTTCGAGCCATCTTGCTATCTGTCCTTCTGGGTTCCTAAAGCTAAGTAGCCACTTTAAACTAGCATGGTCTGTTCTGATCAGGAATTTTCTGCCATACAGATATTTATAAAAGTGTTCGACGTATTTTACAACTGCTAACAGTTCCCTCCGAGTTACACAGTAGTTCTTTTCAGCTTTCGATAAAGTTTTGCTGAAGTAACCAACCACTCTTTCCTTGCCATCTTGTAGCTGTGACAAGACGGCTCCAATTCCCACATTGCTGGCGTCGGTGTCCAGAATAAGCTTACCATCAGGAAGTGGATAAGCAAGAACAGGTGCTGACGTAAGCTGTTTCTTCAATATTTCAAACGCCTCTTGACATTCCTGATCCCAACAGAAGGACTTATCTTGTTCTGTCAAACGTGTCAAGGGTTTGGCGATGTCTCCAAAATTCTTGACATATCGTCGGTAATAGGAACAAAGACCCAAGAAACTCCGGAGCTGATGTTTGTCGATAGGTATTGGCCATTCCTGAACGGCTTGTATCTTAGCGGGGTCAACAGCAACGCCATCCTTGCTTACGTTATGTCCTAAATAGTTGACCTGTCTCTGGAACAAGTGGCATTTCTTAACATTCAATGTTAGATTAGCGTTCTGTAATCTTTTAAAAACTTCTTCCAGGTTAGATAAATGTTCCTTAAAGGTCTTACCCATTATGATGATGTCGTCTAGATAAACTAGACAAGTTTCCCATGACAAACCCCGCAGGATGTTCTCCATTAGTCGTTCAAACGTCGCAGGAGCATTACAGAGGCCAAATGGAAGGACCGTGAATTGCCATAACCCTGATCCACTGGTAAAGGCAGTCTTTTCTTTGTCTGCAGGATTCATTTTAACTTGCCAGTATCCGCTTTTAAGGTCCAAGGTAGAAAACAGAGTAGAACCCGCCAAAGCGTCGAGGGCATCATCAATCCTTGGCAGAGGATAACTGTCCTTCTTAGTGACATCATTTAGATTTCGATAGTCGACACAAAACCGCATTGATCCGTCTTTCTTTCTCACTAATACCACAGGAGAAGCCCACGGACTACTGGATGGTTCGACTATGCCATTTTGAATCATTTCTTTAAGGGCTCTGTCTGCTTCTTCCTTTTTAACTTGAGGCATCCTTCGGGGTACCTGTCGAATCGGACGTGCATCACCAGTGTCAATTCTATGTTGTACAACATCAGTTCTTCCCAGTTTACTTTTAGAACCAAATACAGGTTTATACCGGTAAAGTAGATCTCTTACCTGTTTCTTTTCTAATTTTGACAAAGAGGGGTCTAATTTTGTCATTAATTGTTCAATTTCGTTGGTCTCATCTGTTTCCGTAACATTTATCTTGTGAATTATGGCCATTACTGGTTCTAAACTTCCCATTTCCGTGTCCTTTCGGAGAAGAACTGGATGATCGTTCAAGTTGATAACTCGGATGGGTACCTCTTTGGCGGATCTAACAAGAGTCTTACCCACAAGGAGTCCTTTTCCCAATTCATGGTCATGGTTCTTCGGCTCTATCATGGCTGGGGCACCATCTGGCTCCAGTCCATCCAACCGCGCTGTGACGACACATTCGCAGCTCGTCGGAAGTTCGATATCATCAATTAGCTTAATCGAGGCATGGTCAACGTGTTTTCGGTGCAGGAATATTTCTTCATTACCAGTACGAAGGATACGTTGGCGAAGATCCAAATGAAAACCACAGTGGAGCATAACATCCATGCCCAGAACAACATCTTCATCAACGTCAGCCACCAGCACTGAGTGAACAAGAGAGGTTGAACCAAACTGTAACGTTACCTGTATCTCACCGTAGACTCTAGCAGAATCTCCGGTAGCGGTACGCAGTCTCCAACTGGTAGGCCACATCTTCTTTCGCATAATCATGGATGGTCGAACGATAGTTTTTGTAGCTCCAGTGTCTACCAGCATGCTAAAGTTCTTCCCATCAATGAGGCCATCCACATATAAGCTGTCCACGTGATGTCGCAGAGTTGCCAGTTTAATGGTGTGAGGGGCTTCGGGAATGTTTGGGGTCGATTTCGCCCTCCAGGAGTCGACCCGTTCTAGTTTTCCTGCTGCTGGGGTACTTCAGCAGAAGATTTTTCTTTTTGGGGGCAAGTATTTCTTATATGGCCTAGTTCTCCGCAGTTCCAGCATCTCACTTGGCGCCTTCTTTTTGGAGATAACTTCATTAATCTCTCTACTACCGCTTCAACGTCGCTAACGGAATGAACGGCATGGTCGTAGTTACCGGTGATTTCCCTTAGTCGAGCAACTCCACGTGAGGCCTCCGTCGCCGCCTCAAACTCCAGGGCAATGGTCAAGGCGTCCACAAGAGTCTTCGGCCGCGCGAACCGTACAGCGCGCTGCAACTCGACGTCTCGAAGACCATCGGTGAAGGTTTGGACTGCTAGGCACTCCAGGAAATCCTCCGCTGCATTTGAATACGCATGTCGTACCATTCTTGCTACATCCGCTTCAAATTCCTGGATAGTTTCTCCATTTTTCTGTTTTCGGCTCTTTAACTGCATTCGGTACACCGGTTGTAGATGAGTTTGACCATAACGCATCTCTAGACGATTCACCAATAACTCGAAGTTGTCAGCTTCATCCGGCGTCAATGATTGTAAGACGTCTAAAGCTTCGCCTCGCAGAGCTACGGTTAGGGACAATGCCTTCTCTTGGGATGACCATCCATTAGCTCTGGCCGCTGCGTCGAATTGTTTCAGGTAATTTGGCCAGGAAGTCTTCCCGTCGAAGGTCGGGGGTTTCATCGTCGTTCGTACATGGGTCGTCTCCTCGCTTCTTTGTCGTTCGACGTCTGCGTGGCAGGTTTCCATCCTTCCTGCATCTCCGTCGCCGTGATGGATGGTTTGGTTTTGTAGACAAGCTTCCAGTTCTCGTTAAAGTTTTTCTATCTCGGATTGCATTTGCTGGTTGATCTCGTCTCTGAAGTTGGCAACTTGCTGATTCATGTTGTCCACTTGCTGATTCAAGTTGTCCACTTGCTGATTCATGTTGTCCACTTGCTGATTCAAGTTGTCTACTTGCTGATTTTGCTCGTCACGGAGATGTGATATTTGCTGGGAGAAGGAACTGGATAACTCTTCTGGTAGGGTAGACATCCGTTGTGATAGCTGGGACACCTCTTCGCGCTGGCTTCTTATCTGACTGGATAGCTCCTCTTGTTGGTTCGTCATTCGCTGTGATAGCTCGTCTTGTTGGCTCTTCATCTGACTGGACAGCTCCTCTTGTTGGTTCGTCATTCGTTGTGATAGCTCAGACAGTTGTTGCGTCTGTTCTTCTTGTTGGCTCGTCAGTCGTTGGGACAGCTGGGACATATCTTCGCGCTGGCTCTTCATCTGACTGGATAGCTCCTCATGTTGCCGGGAAAGTTGTTGAGCTTGTTCTTCTTGCAGCCGGGAAAGTTGTTGAGCTTGTTCTTCTTGCAGCCGGGAAAGTTGTTGAGTTTGTTCTTCTTGTTGGCTCGTCATTCGTCCTGATAGCTCCTCTTGCAGCTGGGAAAGTTGTTGAGCTAGTTCAGAATTTGCTTTTTGAACTGGGTCTTCGAACTCCACAGCGTCAGGGTCCAAATCATTATTTACATAGTATTCACGGAGCCTTCTTAACAATACGGATTTGCTTCCAGTAGTTTCCAACTCCAATTCTTCGAGCTCTCTTCTGAGCTCAGCCACCAATAGTTCATTTATCTTTTTTCCAGGCATTCTTGTATCTTCACCCCACACCTGACACCAATTTGAAACACGTATGGGGGCTTTTTACACAATTTATTTACAAAATTGATAAGATACACTGAACTCTGCTGGATAACGTCTAACTACTTGACAATACAATGAACTCTTGTGAACACTTGACTCGAACTGACGTTAACTGTCCGTGCATCCCCTTATATATAACATTATTTAATCTAGTTAGTGTGTTTAGAAGTTTCTAGAATTTTCTAGAAACATTATTTAAAATGGTCAGTTGATTTTTTTACAAACTTCTAAAAATCAACTGTCAACAACAATCTTTCAAACTAAGGTCCCTTCCGTTACGGTTATCCCGTTACAATATTTTCAAAAGTAACCGTAAAATCGACTCAGAATGCTCTAAATCGACAGAAAGGGGCTTGTTTTACGTTGTTTGGTCGTTTTACACTCAAAATGACCACCAATTATTAAAATTTCGACATTTAATTGATATTTTTAAAACTAACCGTAGAATCGACTCAGAATGCTCTAAATCGACAGAAAGGGGCTTGTTTTACGTTGTTTGGTCGTTTTACACTGAAAATGACCACCAATTATTAAAATTTCGACATTTAAGTGATATTTTCAAAACTAACCGTAGAATCGACTTAAAATTTCGACATTTAAGTGATATTTTCAAAACTAACCGTAGAATCGACTCAGAATGCTCTAAATCGACAGAAAGGGGCTTGTTTTACGCTGTTTGGTCGTTTTACACTCAAAATGACCACCAGTTATTAAAATTTCGACATTTAAGTGATATTTTCAAAACTAACCGTAGAATCGACTCAGAATGCTCTAAATCAACAGAAAGGGGCTTGTTTTATCTTGTTTGGTCGTTTTACACTGAAAATAACCACCAATTATTAAAATTTCAACATTTAAGTGATATTTTCAAAACTAACCGTAGAATCGACTCAGAATGCTCTAAATCGACAGAAAGGGGCTTGTTTTATGTTGTTTGGTCGTTTTACACTCAAAATGACCACCAATTATTAAAATTTCGACATTTAATTGATATTTTCAAAACTAACCGTAGAATCGACTCAGAATGCTCTAAATCGACAGAAAGGGGCTTGTTTTACGTTGTTTGGTCGTTTTACACTGAAAATGACCACCAATTATTAAAATTTCGACATTTAAGTGATATTTTCAAAACTAACCGTAGAATCGACTCAGAATGCTCTAAATCGACAGAAAGGGGCTTGTTTTAGGTTGTTTGGTCGTTTTACACTCAAAATAACCACCAATTATTAAAATTTCGACATTTAAGTGATATTTTCAAAACTAACCGTAGAATCGACTTAAAATTTCAACATTTAAGTGATATTTTCAAAACTAACCGTAGAATCGACTCAGAATGCTCTAAATCGACAGAAAGGGGCTTGTTTTACGTTGTTTGGTCGTTTTACACTCAAAATGACCACCAATTATTAAAATTTCGACATTTAATTGATATTTTCAAAACTAACCGTAGTATCGATTTAGAATGCTCTAAATCGACAAAAAGGGGCTTGTTTTACGTTGTTTGGTCGTTTTACACTGAAAATGACCACCAATTATTAAAATTTCGACATTTAAGTGATATTTTCAAAACTAACCGTAGAATCGACTTAAAATTTCGACATTTAAGTGATATTTTCAAAACTAACCGTAGAATCGACTCAGAATGCTCTAAATCGACAGAAAGGGGCTTGTTTTACGTTGTTTGGTCGTTTTACACTCAAAATGACCACCAATTATTAAAATTTCGACATTTCAGTGGTATTTTCAAAACTAACCGTAGAATCGACTCAGAATGCTCTAAATCGACAGAAAGAGGCTTGTTTTATCTTGTTTGGTCATTTTACACTCAAAATGACCACCAATTATTAAAATTTCGACATTTAAGTGATATTTTCAAAACTAACCGTAGAATCGACTTAAAATTTCGACATTTAAGTGATATTTTCAAAACTAACCGTAGAATCGACTCAGAATGTTCTAAATCGACAGAAAGGGGCTTGTTTTACGTTGTTTGGTCGTTTTACACTCAAAATGACCACCAATTATTAAAATTTTGACATTTAAGTGATATTTTCTAAACTAACCGTAGAATCGACTCAGAATGCTCTAAATCGACAGAAAGGGGCTTGTTTTACGTTGTTTGGTCGTTTTACACTTAAAATGACCACCAATTATTAAAATTTCGACATTTAAGTGATATTTTCAAAACTAACCGTAGAATCGACTTAAAATTTCGACATTTAAGTGATATTTTTAAAACTAACCGTAGAATCGACTCAGAATGCTCTAAATCGACAGAAAGGGGCTTGTTTTACGTTGTTTGGTCGTTTTACACTCAAAATGACCACCAATTATTAAAATTTCGACATTTAAGTGATATTTTAAAAACTAACCGTAGAATCGACTTAAAATTTCGACATTTAAGTGATATTTTCAAAACTAACCGTAAAATCGACTCAGAATGCTCTAAATCGACAGAAAGGGGCTTGTTTTACGTTGTTTGGTCGTTTTACACTTAAAATGACCACCAATTATTAAAATTTCGACATTTAAGTGATATTTTCAAAACTAACCGTAGAATCGACTCAGAATGCTCTAAATCGACAGAAAGGGGCTTGTTTTATCTTGTTTGGTCGTTTTACACAGAAAATAACCACCAATTATTAAAATTTCGACATTTAAGTGATATTTTCAAAACTAACCGTAGAATCGACTTAAAATTTCGACATTTAAGTGATATTTTCAAAACTAACCGTAGAATCGACTCAGAATGCTCTAAATCGACAGAAAGGGGCTTGTTTTACGTTGTTTGCTCGTTTTACACTCAAAATGACCACCAATTATTAAAATTTCGACATTTAAGTGATATTTTCAAAACTAACCGTAGAATCGACTCAGAATGCTCTAAATCGACAGAAAGAGGCTTGTTTTATCTTGTTTGGTCGTTTTAAACTCAAAATGACCACCAATTATTAAAATTTCGACATTTAGGTGATATTTTCAAAACTAACCGTAGAATCGACTTAAAATTTCGACATTTAAGTGATATTTTTAAAACTAACCGTAGAATCGACTCAGAATGCTCTAAATCGACAGAAAGGCGCTTGTTTTACGTTGTTTGGTCGTTTTACACTCAAAATGACAACCAATTATTAAAATTTCGACATTTAAGTGATATTTTCAAAACTAACCGTAGAATCGACTCAGAATGCTCTAAATCGACAGAAAGGGGCTTGTTTTACGTTGTTTGGTCGTTTTACACTCAAAATGACCACCAATTATTAAAATTTCGACATTTAAGTGATATTTTCAAAACTAACCGTAGAATCGACTCAGAATACTCTAAATCGACAGAAAGGGGCTTGTTTTACGTTGTTTGGTCGTTTTACACTCAAAATGACCACCAATTATTAAAATTTCGACATTTAAGTGATATTTTCAAAACTAACCGTAGAATGGACTCAGAATGCTCTGAATCGACAGAAAGGGGCTTGTTTTACGTTGTTTGGTCGTTTTACACTGAAAATGACCACCAATTATTAAAATTTCGACATTTAAGTGATATTTTCAAAACTAACCGTAGAATCGACTTAAAATTTCGACATTTAAGTGATATTTTCAAAACTAACCGTAGAATCGACTCAGAATGCTCTAAATCGACAGAAAGGGGCTTGTTTTACGTTGTTTGGTCGTTTTACACTCAAAATGACCACCAATTATTAAAATTTCGACATTTAAGTGATATTTTCAAAACTAACCGTAGAATCGACTCAGAATGCTCTAAATCGACAGAAAGGGGCTTGTTTTATCTTGTTTGGTCGTTTTATACTGAAAATAACCACCAATTATTAAAATTTCGACATTTAAGTGATATTTTCAAAACTAACCGTAGAATCGACTTAAAATTTCGACATTTAAGTGCTATTTTAAAAACTAACCGTAGAATCGACTCAGAATGCTCTAAATCGACAGAAAGGGGCTTGTTTGACGTTGTTTGGTCGTTTTACACTCAAAATGACAACCAGTTATTAAAATTTCGACATTTAAGTGATATTTTCAAAACTAACCGTAGAATCGACTCAGAATGCTCTAAATCGACAGAAAGGGGCTTGTTTTATCCTGTTTGGTCGTTTTACACTGAAAATGACCACCAATTATTAAAATTTCGACATTTAAGTGATATTTTCAAAACTAACCGTAGAATCGACTTAAAATTTCGACATTTAAGTGATATTTTCAAAACTAACCGTAGAATCGACTCAGAATGCTCTAAATCGACAGAAAGGGGCTTGTTTTACGTTGTTTGGTCGTTTTACACTCAAAATGACCACCAATTATTAAAATTTCGACATTTAAGTGATATATTCAAAACTAACCGTAGAATCGACTTAAAATTTCGACATTTAAGTGATATTTTCAAAACTAACCGTAGAATCGACTCAGAATGCTCTAAATCGACAGAAAGGGGCTTGTTTTACGTCGTTTGGTCGTTTTACACTCAAAATGACCACCAATTATTAAAATTTCAACATTTAAGCGATATTTTCAAAACTAACCGTAGAATCTACTCAGAATGCTCTAAATCGACAGAAAGGGGCCTGTTTTACGTTGTTTGGTCGTTTTACACTGAAAATGACCACCAATTATTAAAATTTCGACATTTAAGTAATATTTTTAAAACTAACCGTAGAATCGACTTAAAATTTCGACATTTAAGTGATATTTTCAAAACTAACCGTAGAATCGACTTAGAATGCTCTAAATCGACAGAAAGGGGCTTGTTTTACGTTGTTTGGTCGTTTTACACTCAAAATGACCACCAATTATTAAAATTTCGACATTTAAGTGATATTTTCAAAACTAACCGTAGAATCGACTCAGAATGCTCTAAATCGACAGAAAGGGGCTTGTTTTATCTTGTTTGGTCGTTTTACACTGAAAATAACCACCAATTATTAAAATTTCGACATTTAAGTGATATTTTCAAAACTAACCGTAGAATCGACTTAAAATTTCGACATTTAAGTGATATTTTCAAAACTAACCGTAGAATCGACTCATAATGCTCTAAATCGACAGAAAGGGGCTCGTTTTACGTTGTTTGGTCGTTTTACACTCAAAATGACCACCAATTATTAAAATTTCGACATTTAAGTGATATTTTCAAAACTAACCGTAGAATCGACTCAGAATGCTCTAAATCGACAGAAAGAGGCTTGTTTTATCTTGTTTGGTCGTTTTAAACTCAAAATGACCACCAATTATTAAAATTTCGACATTTAGGTGATATTTTCAAAACTAACCGTAGAATCGACTTAAAATTTCGACATTTAAGTGATATTTTTAAAACTAACCGTAGAATCGACTCAGAATGCTCTAAATCGACAGAAAGGCGCTTGTTTTACGTTGTTTGGTCGTTTTACACTCAAAATGACAACCAATTATTAAAATTTCGACATTTAAGTGATATTTTCAAAACTAACCGTAGAATCGACTCAGAATGCTCTAAATCGACAGAAAGGGACTTGTTTTACGTTGTTTGGTCGTTTTACACTCAAAATGACCACCAATTATTAAAATTTCGACATTTAAGTGATATTTTCAAAACTAACCGTAGAATCGACTCAGAATACTCTATATCGACAGAAAGGGGCTTGTTTTACGTTGTTTGGTCGTTTTACACTCAAAATGACCACCAATTATTAAAATTTCGACATTTAAGTGATATTTTCAAAACTAACCGTAGAATTGACTCAGAATGCTCTGAATCAACAGAAAGGGGCTTGTTTTACGTTGTTTGGTCGTTTTACACTGAAAATGACCACCAATTATTAAAATTTCGACATTTAAGTGATATTTTCAAAACTAACCGTAGAATCGACTTAAAATTTCGACATTTAAGTGATATTTTCAAAACTAACCGTAGAATCGACTCAGAATGCTCTAAATCGACAGAAAGGGGCTTGTTTTATCCTGTTTGGTCGTTTTACACTGAAAATGACCACCAATTATTAAAATTTCGACATTTAAGTGATATTTTCAAAACTAACCGTAGAATCGACTTAAAATTTCGACATTTAAGTGATATTTTCAAAACTAACCGTAGAATCGACTCAGAATGCTCTAAATCGACAGAAAGGGGCTTGTTTTACGTTGTTTGGTCGTTTTACACTCAAAATGACCACCAATTATTAAAATTTCGACATTTAAGTGATATATTCAAAACTAACCGTAGAATCGACTTAAATTTCGACATTTAAGTGATATTTTCAAAACTAACCGTAGAATCGACTCAGAATGCTCTAAATCGACAGAAAGGGGCTTGTTTTACGTCGTTTGGTCGTTTTACACTCAAAATGACCACCAATTATTAAAATTTCAACATTTAAGCGATATTTTCAAAACTAACCGTAGAATCTACTCAGAATGCTCTAAATCGACAGAAAG
This sequence comes from Altica lythri, assembly GCA_964028335.1. Classification (NCBI taxonomy): domain Eukaryota; kingdom Metazoa; phylum Arthropoda; class Insecta; order Coleoptera; family Chrysomelidae; genus Altica; species Altica lythri. Next base: position 19,468 of record CAXIIO010000948.1, on the reverse strand, counting down.
GGGCCTGTTTTACGTTGTTTGGTCGTTTTACACTGAAAATGACCACCAATTATTAAAATTTCGACATTTAAGTAATATTTTTAAAACTAACCGTAGAATCGACTTAAAATTTCGACATTTAAGTGATATTTTCAAAACTAACCGTAGAATCGACTTAGAATGCTCTAAATCGACAGAAAGGGGCTTGTTTTACGTTGTTTGGTCGTTTTACACTCAAAATGACCACCAATTATTAAAATTTCGACATTTAAGTGATATTTTCAAAACTAACCGTAGAATCGACTCAGAATGCTCTAAATCGACAGAAAGGGGCTTGTTTTATCTTGTTTGGTCGTTTTACACTGAAAATAACCACCAATTATTAAAATTTCGACATTTAAGTGATATTTTCAAAACTAACCGTAGAATCGACTTAAAATTTCGACATTTAAGTGATATTTTCAAAACTAACCGTAGAATCGACTCATAATGCTCTAAATCGACAGAAAGGGGCTCGTTTTACGTTGTTTGGTCGTTTTACACTCAAATGACCACCAATTATTAAAATTTCGACATTTAAGTGATATTTTCAAAACTAACCGTAGAATCGACTCAGAATGCTCTAAATCGACAGAAAGAGGCTTGTTTTATCTTGTTTGGTCGTTTTAAACTTAAAATGACCACCAATTATTAAAATTTCGACATTTAGGTGATATTTTCAAAACTAACCGTAGAATCGACTTAAAATTTCGACATTTAAGTGATATTTCTAAAACTAACCGTAGAATCGACTCAGAATGCTCTAAATCGACAGAAAGGCGCTTGTTTTACGTTGTTTGGTCGTTTTACACTCAAAATGACAACCAATTATTAAAATTTCGACATTTAAGTGATATTTTCAAAACTAACCGTAGAATCGACTCAGAATGCTCTAAATCGACAGAAAGGGACTTGTTTTACGTTGTTTGGTCGTTTTACACTCAAAATGACCACCAATTATTAAAATTTCGACATTTAAGTGATATTTTCAAAACTAACCGTAGAATCGACTCAGAATACTCTATATCGACAGAAAGGGGGCTTGTTTTACGTTGTTTGGTCGTTTTACACTCAAAATGACCACCAATTATTAAAATTTCGACATTTAAGTGATATTTTCAAAACTAACCGTAGAATTGACTCAGAATGCTCTGAATCAACAGAAAGGGGCTTGTTTTACGTTGTTTGGTCGTTTTACACTGAAAATGACCACCAATTATTAAAATTTCGACATTTAAGTGATATTTTCAAAACTAACCGTAGAATCGACTTAAAATTTCGACATTTAAGTGATATTTTCAAAACTAACCGTAGAATCGACTCAGAATGCTCTAAATCGACAGAAAGGGGCTTGTTTTACGTTGTTTGGTCGTTTTACACTCAAAATGACCACCAATTATTAAAATTTCGACATTTAAGTGATATTTTCAAAACTAACCGTAGAATCGACTCAGAATGCTCTAAATCAACAGAAAGGGGCTTGTTTTATCTTGTTTGGTCGTTTTACACTGAAAATAACCACCAATTATTAAAATTTCGACATTTAAGTGATATTTTCAAAACTAACCGTAGAATCGACTTAAAATTTCGACATTTAAGTGCTATTTTCAAAACTAACCGTAGAATCGACTCAGAATGCTCTAAATCGACAGAAAGGGGCTTGTTTTACGTTGTTTGGTCGTTTTACACTCAAAATGACAACCAGTTATTAAAATTTCGACATTTAAGTGATATTTTCAAAACTAACCGTAGAATCGACTCAGAATGCTCTAATCGACTGAAAGGGGCTTGTTTTATCCTGTTTGGTCGTTTACACTGAAAATGACCACCAATTATTAAAATTTCGACATTTAAGTGATATTTTCAAAACTAACCGTAGAATCGACTTAAAATTTCGACATTTAAGTGATATTTTCAAAACTAACCGTAGAATCGACTCAGAATGCTCTAAATCGACAGAAAGGGGCTTGTTTTACGTTGTTTGGTCGTTTTACACTCAAAATGACCACCAATTATTAAAATTTCGACATTTAAGTGATATATTCAAAACTAACCGTAGAATCGACTTAAAATTTCGACATTTAAGTGATATTTTCAAAACTAACCGTAGAATCGACTCAGAATGCTCTAAATCGACAGAAAGGGGCTTGTTTTACGTCGTTTGGTCGTTTTACACTCAAAATGACCACCAATTATTAAAATTTCAACATTTAAGTGATATTTTCAAAACTAACCGTAAAATCTACTCAGAATGCTCTAAATCGACAGAAAGGGGCCTGTTTTACGTTGTTTGGTCGTTTTACACTGAAAATGACCACCAATTATTAAAATTTCGACATTTAAGTGATATTTTTAAAACTAACCGTAGAATCGACTTAAAATTTCGACATTTAAGTGATATTTTCAAAACTAACCGTAGAATCGACTTAGAATGCTCTAAATCGACAGAAAGGGGCTTGTTTTACGTTGTTTGGTCGTTTTTACACTCAAAATGACCACCAATTATTAAAATTTCGACATTTAAGTGATATTTTCAAAACTAACCGTAGAATCGACTCAGAATGCTCTAAATCGACAGAAAGAGGCTTGTTTTATCTTGTTTGGTCGTTTTACACTCAAAATGACCACCAATTATTAAAATTTCGACATTTAAGTGATATTTTCAAAACTAACCGTAGAATCGACTTAAAATTTCGACATTTAAGTGATATTTTCAAAACTAACCGTAGAATCGACTCAGAATGCTCTAAATCGACAGAAAGGGGCTTGTTTTACGTTGTTTGGTCGTTTTACACTCAAAATGACAACCAATTATTAAAATTTCGACATTTAAGTGATATTTTCAAAACTAACCGTAGAATCGACTCAGAATGCTCTAAATCGACAGAAAGGGGCTTGTTTTACGTTGTTTGGTCGTTTTACACTCAAAATGACCACCAATTATTAAAATTTCGACATTTAAGTGATATTTTCAAAACTAACCGTAGAATCGACTCAGAATGCTCTAAATCGACAGAAAGGGGCTTGTTTTACGTTGTTTGGTCGTTTTACACTGAAAATGACCACCAATTATTAAAAATTTCGACATTTAAGTGTTATTTTCAAAACTAACCGTAGAATCGACTTAAAATTTCGACATTTAAGTGATATTTTTAAAACTAACCGTAGAATCGACTCAGAATGCTCTAACTCGACAGAAAGGGGCTTGTTTTACGTTGTTTGGTCGTTTTACACTCAAAATGACCACCAATTATTAAAATTGCGACATTTAAGTGATATTTTCAAAACTAACCGTAGAATCGACTCAGAATCCTCTAAATCGATAGAAAGGGGCTTGTTTTATCTTGTTTGGTCGTTTTACACTGAAAATAACCACCAATTATTAAAATTTCGACATTTAAGTGATATTTTCAAAACTAACCGTAGAATCGACTTAAAATTTCGACATTTAAGTGATATTTTCAAAACTAACCGTAGAATCGACTCAGAATGCTCTAAATCGACAGAAAGGGGCTTGTTTTACGTTGTTTGGTTGTTTTACACTCAAAATGACCACCAATTATTAAAATTTCGACATTTAAGTGATATTTTCAAAACTAACCGTAAAATCGACTCAGAATGCTCTAAATCGACAGAAAGGGGCTTGTTTTATCTTGTTTGGTCGTTTTAAACTGAAAATGACCACCAGTTATTAAAATTTCGACATTTAAGTGATATTTTCAAAACTAACCGTAGAATCGACTTAAAATTTCGACATTTAAGTGATATTTTCAAAACTAACCGTAGAATCGACTCAGAATGCTCTAAATCGACAGAAAGGGGCTTGTTTTACTTTGTTTGGTTGTTTTACACTCAAAATGACCACCAATTATTAAAATTTCGACATTTAAGTGATATTTTCAAAACTAACCGTAGAATCGACTCAGAATGCTCTAAATCGACAGAAAGAGGCTTGTTTTATCTTGTTTGGTCGTTTTACACTGAAAATAACCACCAATTATTAAAATTTCGACATTTAAGTGATATTTTCAAAACTAACCGTAGAATCGACTTAAAATTTCGACATTTAAGTGATATTTTCAAAACTTACCGTAGAATCGACTTAGAATGCTCTAAATCGACAGAAAGGGGCTTGTTTTACGTTGTTTGGTTGTTTTACACTCAAAATGACCACCAATTATTAAAATTTCGACATTTAAGTGATATTTTCAAAACTAACCGTAGAATCGACTCAGAATGCTCTAAATCGACACAAAGGGGCTTGTTTTATCTTGTTTGGTCGTTTTACACTAAAAATGACCACCAATTATTAAAAATTCGACATTTAAGTGATATTTTCAAAACTAACCGTAGAATCGACTTAAAATTTCGACATTTAAGTGATATTTTCAAAACTAACCTTAGAATCGACTTAAAATTTCGACATTTAAGTGATATTTTCAAAACTAACCGTAGAATCGACTCAGAATGCTCTAAATCGACAGAAAGGGGCTTGTTTTACGTTGTTTGGTCGTTTTACACTCAAAATGACAACCAATTATTAAAATTTCGACATTTAAGTGATATTTTCAAAACTAACCGTAGAATCGACTCAGAATGCTCTAATTCGACAGAAAGGGGCTTGTTTTACGTTGTTTGGTCGTTTTACACTTAAAATGACCACCAATTATTAAAATTTCGACATTTAAGTGATATTTTCAAAACTAACCGTAGAATCGACTCAGAATGCTCTAAATCGACAGAAAGGGGCTTGTTTTACGTTGTTTGGTCGTTTTACACTAAAAATGACCACCAATTATTAAAATTTCGACATTTAAGTGATATTTTCAAAACTAACCGTAGAATCGACTTAAAATTTCGACATTTAAGTGATATTTTCAAACCTAACCGTAGAATCGACTCAGAATGCTCTAAATCAACAGAAAGGGGCTTGTTTACGTTGTTTGGTCGTTTTACAGTCAAAATGACCACCAATTATTAAAATTTCGACATTTAAGTGATATTTTCAAAACTAACCGTAAAATCGACTTAGAATGCTCTAAATCGACAGAAAGGGGCTTGTTTTATCTTGTTTGGTCGTTTTACACTCAAAATGACCACCAATTATTAAAATTTCGACATTTAAGTGATATTTTCAAAACTAACCGTAGAATCGACTTAAAATTTCGACATTTAAGTGATATTTTCAAAACTAACCGTACAATCGACTCAGAATGCTCTAAATCGACAGAAAGGGGCTTGTTTTACGTTGTTTGGTTGTTTTACACTCAAAATGACCACCAATTATTAAAATTTCGACATTTAAGTGATATTTTCAAAACTAACCGTAGAATCGACTCAGAATGCTCTAAATCGACAGAAAGGGGCTTGTTTTATCTTGTTTGGTCGTTTTACACTGAAAATGACCACCAATTATTAAAATTTCGACATTTAAGTGATATTTTCAAAACTAACCGTAGAATCGACTTAAAATTTCGACATTTAAGTGATATTTTCAAAACTAACCGTAGAATCGACTCAGAATGCTCTAAATCGACAGAAAGGGGCTTGTTTTACGTTGTTTGGTCGTTTTACACTCAAAATGACCACCAATTATTAAAATTTCGACATTTAAGTGATATATTCAAAACTAACCGTAGAATCGACTTAAAATTTCGACATTTAAGTGATATTTTCAAAACTAACCGTAGAATCGACTCAGAATGCTCTAAATCGACAGAAAGGGGCTCGTTTTAAGTTGTTTGGTCGTTTTACACTCAAAATGACCACCAATTATTAAAATTTCGACATTTAACTGATATTTTCAAAACTAACCGTAGAATCGACTCAGAATGCTCTAAATCGACAGAAAGAGGCTTGTTTTATCTTGTTTGGTCGTTTTACACTCAAAATGACCACCAATTATTAAAATTTCGACATTTAAGTGATATTTTCAAAACTAACCGTAGAATCGACTTAAAATTTCGACATTTAAGTGATATTTTCAAAACTAACCGTAGAATCGACTCAAAATGCTCTAAATCGACAGAAAGGGGCTTGTTTTACGTTGTTTGGTCGTTTTACACTCAAAATGACAACCAATTATTTAAAATTTCGACATTTAAGTGATATTTTTAAAACTAACCGTAGAATCGACTCAGAATGCTCTAAATCGACAGAAAGGGGCTTGTTTTACGTTGTTTGGTCGTTTTACACTCAAAATGACCACCAATTATTAAAATTTCGACATTTAAGTGATATTTTCAAAACTAACCGTAGAATCGACTCAGAATGCTCTAAATCGACAGAAAGGGGCTTGTTTTATCTTGTTTGGTCGTTTTACACTGAAAATAACCACCAATTATTAAAATTTCGACATTTAAGTGATATTTTCAAAACTAACCGTAGAATCGACTTAAAATTTCGACATTTAAGTGATATTTTCAAAACTACTCGTAGAATCGACTCAGAATGCTCTAAATCGACAGAAAGGGGCTTGTTTTACGTTGTTTGGTTGTTTTACACTCAAAATGACCACCAATTATTAAAATTTCGACATTTAAGTGATATCTTCAAAACTAACCGTAGAATCGACTCAGAATGCTCTAAATCGACAGAAAGGGGCTTGTTTTATCTTGTTTGGTCGTTTTACACTGAAAATGACCACCAGTTATTAAAATTTCGACATTTAAGTGATATTTTCAAAACTAACCGTAGAATCGACTTAAAATTTCGACATTTAAGTGATATTTTCAAAACTAACCGTAGAATCGACTCAGAATGCTCTAAATCGACAGAAAGGGGCTTGTTTTACGTTGTTTGGTTGTTTTACACTCAAAATGACCACCAATTATTAAAATTTCGACATTTAAGTGATATTTTCAAAACTAACGGTAGAATCGACTCAGAATGCTCTAAATCGACAGAAAGGGGCTTGTTTTATCTTGTTTGGTCGTTTTACACTGAAAATGACCACCAATTATTAAAATTTCGACATTTAAGTGATATTTTCAAAACTAACCGTAGAATCGACTTAAAATTTCGACATTTAAGTGATATTTTCAAAACTAACCGTAGAATCGACTCAGAATGCTCTAAATCGACAGAAAGGGGCTTGTTTTACGTTGTTTGGTCGTTTTACACTCAAAATGACCACCAATTATTAAAATTTCGACATTTAAGTGATATTTTCAAAACTAACCGTAGAATCGACTTAAAATTTCGACATTTAAGTGATATTTTCAAAACTAACCGTAGAATCGACTCAGAATGCTCTAAATCGACAGAAAGGGGCTCGTTTTACGTTGTTTGGTCGTTTTACACTCAAAATGACCACCAATTATTAAAATTTCGACATTTAACTGATATTTTCAAAACTAACCGTAGAATCGACTCAGAATGCTCTAAATCCACAGAAAGAGGCTTGTTTTATCTTGTTTGGTCGTTTTACACTTAAAATGACCACCAATTATTAAAATTTCGACATTTAAGTGATATTTTCAACTCTAACCGTAGAATCGACTTAAAATTTCGACATTTAAGTGATATTTTCAAACTAACTAACCGTAGAATCGACTCAGAATGCTCTAAATCGACAGAAAGGGGCTTGTTTTACGTTGTTTGGTCGTTTTACACTCAAAATGACAACCAATTATTAAAATTTCGACATTTAAGTGATATTTTTAAAACTAACCGTAGAATCGACTCAGAATGCTTTAAATCGACAGAAAGGGGCTTGTTTTACGTTGTTTGTCGTTTTACACTCAAAATGACCACCAATTATTAAAATTTCGACATTTAAGTGATATTTTTAAAACTAACCGTAGAATCGACTCAGAATGCTCTAAATCGACAGAAAGGGGCTTGTTTTATCTTGTTTGGTCGTTTTACACTGAAAATAACCACCAATTATTAAAATTTCGACATTTAAGTGATATTTTCAAAACTAACCGTAGAATCGACTTAAAATTTCGACATTTAAGTGATATTTTCAAAACTAATCGTAGAATCGACTCAGAATGCTCTAAATCGACAGAAAGGGGCTTGTTTTACGTTGTTTGGTTGTTTTACACTCAAAATGACCACCAATTATTAAAATTTCGACATTTAAGTGATATTTTCAAAACTAACCGTAGAATCGACTCAGAATGCTCTAAATCGACAGAAAGGGGCTTGTTTTATCTTGTTTGGTCGTTTTACACTGAAAATGACCACCAGTTATTAAAATTTCGACATTTAAGTGATATTTTCAAAACTAACCGTAGAATCGACTTAAAATTTCGACATTTAAGTGGTATTTCCAAAACTAACCGTAGAATCGACTCAGAATGCTCTAAATCGACAGAAAGGGGCTTGTTTTACGTTGTTTGGTTGTTTTACACTCAAAATGACCACCAATTATTAAAATTTCGACATTTAAGTGATATTTTCAAAACTAACGGTAGAATCGACTCAGAATGCTCTAAATCGACAGAAAGGGGCTTCTTTTATCTTGTTTGGTCGTTTTACACTGAAAATGACCACCAATTATTAAAATTTCGACATTTAAGTGATATTTTCAAAACTAACCGTAGAATCGACTTAAAATTTCGACATTTAAGTGATATTTTCAAAACTAACCGTAGAATCGACTCAGAATGCTCTAAATCGACAGAAAGGGGCTTGTTTTACGTTGTTTGGTCGTTTTACACTCAAAATGACCACCAATTATTAAAATTTCGACATTTAAGTGATATTTTCAAAACTAACCGTAGAATCGACTCAGAATGCTCTAAATCGACAGAAAGGGGCTTGTTTTATCTTTTTTGGTCGTTTTACACTGAAAATAACCACCAATTATTAAAATTTCGACATTTAAGTGATATTTTCAAAACTAACCGTAGAATCGACTTAAAATTTCGACATTTAAGTGATATTTTCAAAACTAACCGTAGAATCGACTCAGAATGCTCTAAATCGACAGAATGGGGCTTGTTTTACGTTGTTTGGTTGTTTTACACTCAAAATGACCACCAATTATTAAAATTTCGACATTTAAGTGATATTTTCAAAACTAACCGTAGAATCGACTCAGAATGCTCTAAATCGACAGAAAGGGGCTTGTTTTATCTTGTTTGGTCGTTTTACACTGAAAATGACCACCAATTATTAAAATTTTGACATTTAAGTGATATTTTCAAAACTAACCGTAGAATCGACTTAAAATTTCGACATTTAAGTGATATTTTCAAAACTAACCGTAGAATCGACTTAAAATTTCGACATTTAAGTGATATTTACAAAACTAACCGTAGAATCGACTCAGAATGCTCTAAATCGACAGAAAGGGGCTTGTTTTACGTTGTTTGGTCGTTTTACACTCAAAATGACAACCACCCAGCTAGCAAGGGCACGTCATAATGACGTCATTATTTGGTGATCACTGGTCGAAAGACGTCAGGCGACCAAAAATCGACGTGATAATGACGTCAAATAATTGACGTATATAACACGACATATTGTCACGTCATAATGACGACATTATCTAGTGAAAAGTCACCTGAAATTATATTTTGTTGTTTATATTTTGTGACTGATTTAATCATTTTATGAGGTTATTTTGAATAATAAACAATAACCCGGAAAAACTTAGCCTCTTATTATTTTTATTAAGACCTAGAAAAAATTAAAATCCATTTATTTAGTATTTAAACAAAACCAGATATCAAATAATTATATCTATAATTAATTCTTATGAAGAAACTTTTTTATAAAAATTTAAAATTGGCGGGGTACTACTTTTCAATGATACGAAGGTTCCGAACACGAAGTATCTTCGTGGTTCCGAATATGCGCTTGCGCCGCTAGCCAACAATATCCGATCCGATTCGATTCATTTCATTCCATAACGAAAGACGAACGAAACGGTAAATGCAAATGGCCATGCACATGCCCATCCAACGCATCAAATATGAAAACCAACAACCAACGGCCATTTCACCACTATTTCACTCTCACTTGCATTGTGCATGTTTTGTACTGTTAGCAGGTGCTAATTAATCAAGCCATTTTACCTTTTGTAGAAAGTGTTGTGTTGTTTCATTGTGGTAAGTATAGTTATTATTATTATAATTATCGTTGTATTTTTTTGATCTAAAAATATCTGGTTTAAGTTTATGGCATATGCGGCCGGGTTTTATTCAATTCCTAAATTCGTAATTTTATTCAGTCATAATTTTAATGCTTCAATAATATAAATGCAATTTTGATTTTAATTCATTAAATCAGTAACAAAAAGTTAAATTTATGGCTGTGATGAAGCATAACATTTATGATTAATAATAATTAATTGTGTAAATTTCCTCCAAGTTTATAACCCTTAAAAAGATGAAAAGAAGGTACTGAATAAACCATCTACTTAGTGTAATCATCTAAATATGTTTGTTTTTAATTTGTACATACTCTAAAATAAAATTTTGGGTCAATTTTGTTATGAAGCTTTACTATATTTGTTTTATTTCTTGTTTTAGACTTCCTACTTTTTCTCGCTTGGAGGAAATGGGTGCACAGGTCATGTCAATAGAATTATGAGACTACTAATGACGAACAGGTTGGCTAAATCATATAATTTTGCTGGGCAGAGAACTGAAAAATCTGTCATCATCCGTAAGTACTCTTTGTTTTTGTGTTTTACTGCCTAAATTTGTCCTTCATAGAGCATAATAAAATAATAAATAATTTTGTTGACGGATAATTCTCACTAAATAACCACTTTTTTTAATTTGTTACAGGTGCCATACAAATTAAAACTCCCTTGACGTCTCAAGTGGATGTTGAAAATGCAATTAAAATATGACTGAAGCATGCCAAACAACGAGAGCAGAAGAAGAATGCTGGCGCTCTGGTTTGACTTTTTTAATTATTCTATAATAGTAAGTAACTATTTTTTGAATTGTTAACATATATTTTAAAGTGACAGCCAACAACAAATAGCTATTTGTAATAATTAAGGTTCTTACTGTAAAACTTTCTCAATATATTTCTTATATTATGATAAATAAATTTTTACAAGATAATATATTGGTTTATTTTTATAGGTGTGCTCCCTTTCCTATATACTTTTAAAACAAATTAGCCCAGTGAACATTTTTTTAAACTGGGACAAATTAACGTAATATAGACGTGAAAATCACGTCATTCAACAAATAAAAATAACGTCTTATATCACGTGTAAATCACGTCACATAAATGACGTCATTGGTCCGAGACATTAGGAGGTCATTTTCACGTCATATTCACGTCATTGTACTGGTCATTTCTAGTCATTTCATGACCGGATATCGACGTCATTTTCACGTGACCTTGCTACCTGGGCAATTATTAAAATTTCGACATTTAAGTGATATTTTTAAAACTAACCGTAGAATCGACTCAGAATGCTCTAAATCGACAGAAAGGGGCTTGTTTTACGTTGTTTGGTCGTTTTACACTCAAAATGACCACCAATTATTAAAATTTCGACATTTAAGTGATATTTTCAAAACTAACCGTAGAATCGACTCAGAATGCACTAAATCGACAGAAAAGGGCTTGTTTTACGTTGTTTGGTCGTTTTACACTGAAAATGACCACCAGTTATTAAAATTTCGACATTTAAGTGATATTTTCAAAACTAACCGTAGAATCGACTTAAAATTTCGACATTTAAGTGATATTTTCAAAACTAACCGTAGAATCGATTCAGAATGCTCTAAATCGACAGAAAGGGGCTTGTTTTACGTTGTTTGGTCGTTTTACACTCAAAATGACCACTAATTATTAAAATTTCGACATTTAAGTGATATTTTCAAAACTAACTGTAGAATCGACTTAGAATGCTCTAAATCGACAGAAAGGGGCTTGTTTTATCTTGTTTGGTCGTTTTACACTGAAAATAACCACCAATTATTAAAATTTCGACATTTAAGTGATATTTTCAAAACTAACCGTAGAATCGACTTAAAATTTCGACATTTAAGTGATATTTTCAAAACTAACCGTCGAATCGACTCAGAATGCTCTAAATCGACAGAAAGGGGCTTGTTTTACGTTGTTTGGTTGTTTTACACTCAAAATGACCACCAATTATTAAAATTTCGACATTTAAGTGATATTTTCAAAACTAACCATAGAATCCACTCAGAATGCTCTAAATCGACAGAAAGGGGCTTGTTTTATCTTGTTTGGTCGTTTTACACTCAAAATGACCACCAACTATTAAAATTTCGACATTTAAGTGATATTTTCAAAACTAACCGTAGAATCGACTTAAAATTTCGACATTTAAGTGATATTTTTAAAACTAACCGTAGAATCGACTCAGAATGCTCTAAATCGACAGAAAGGGGCTTGTTTTACGTTGTTTGGTCGTTTTACACTCAAAATGACCACCAATTATTAAAATTTCGACATTTAAGTGATATATTCAAAACTAACCGTAGAATCGACTTAAAATTTCGACATTTAAGTGATATTTTCAAAACTAACCGTAGAATCGACTCAGAATGCTCTAAATCGACAGAAAGGGGCTTGTTTTACGTTGTTTGGTCGTTTTACACTCAAAATGACCACCAATTATTAAAATTTCGACATTTAAGTGATATTTTCAAAACTAACCGTAGAATCTACTCAGAATGCTCTAAATCGACAGAAAGGGGCTTGTTTTACGTTGTTTGGTCGTTTTACACTGAAAATGACCACCAATTATTAAAATTTCGACATTTAAGTGATATTTTTAAAACTAACCGTAGAATCGACTTAAAATTTCGACATTTAAGTGATATTTTCAAAACTAACCGTAGAATCGACTCAGAATGCTCTAAATCGACAGAAAGGGGCTTGTTTTACGTTGTTTGGTCGTTTTACACTCAAAATGACCACCAATTATTAAAATTTCGACATTTAAGTGATATTTTCAAAACTAACCGTAGAATCGACTCAGAATGCTCTAAATCGACAGAAAGGGGCTTGTTTTATCTTGTTTGGTCGTTTTACACTAAAAATAACCACCAATTATTAAAATTTCGACATTTAAGTGATATTTTCAAAACTAACCGTAGAATCGACTTAAAATTTCGACATTTAAGTGATATTTTCAAAACTAACCGTAGAATCGACTCAGAATGCTCTAAATCGACAGAAAGGGGCTCGTTTTACGTTGTTTGGTCGTTTTACACTCAAAATGACCACCAATTATTAAAATTTCGACATTTAACTGATATTTTCAAAACTAACCGTAGAATCGACTCAGAATGCTCTAAATCGACAGAAAGAGGCTTGTTTTATCTTGTTTGGTCGTTTTACACTCAAAATGACCACCAATTATTAAAATTTCGACATTTAAGTGATATTTTCAAAACTAACCGTAGAATCGACTTAAAATTTCGACATTTAAGTGATATTTTCAAAACTAACCGTAGAATCGACTCAGAATGCTCTAAATCGACAGAAAGGGGCTTGTTTTACGTTGTTTGGTCGTTTTACACTCAAAATGACAACCAATTATTAAAATTTCGACATTTAAGTGATATTTTCAAAACTAACCGTAGAATTGACTCAGAATGCTCTAAATCGACAGAAAGGGGCTTGTTTTACGTTGTTTGGTCGTTTTACACTCAAAATGACCACCAATTATTAAATTTCGACATTTAAGTGATATATTCAAAACTAACCGTAGAATCGACTTAAAATTTCGACATTTAAGTGATATTTTCAAAACTAACCGTAGAATCGACTCAGAATGCTCTAAATCGACAGAAAGGGCTTGTTTTACGTTGTTTGGTCGTTTTACACTCAAAATGACCACCAATTATTAAAATTTCGACATTTAAGTGATATTTTTAAAACTAACCGTAGAATCTACTCAGAATACTCTAAATCGACAGAAAGGGGCTTGTTTTACGTTGTTTGGTCGTTTTACACTGAAAATGACCACCAATTATTAAAATTTTGACATTTAAGTGATATTTTTAAAACTAACCGTAGAATTGACTTAAAATTTCGACATTTAAGTGATATTTTCAAAACTAACCGTAGAATCGACTCAGAATGCTCTAAATCGACAGAAAGGGGCTTGTTTTACGTTGTTTGGTCGTTTTACACTCAAAATGACCACCAATTATTAAAATTTCGACATTTAAGTGATATTTTCAAAACTAACCGTAGAATCGACTCAGAATGCTCTAAATCGACAGAAAGGGGCTTGTTTTATCTTGTTTGGTCGTTTTACACTGAAAATAACCACCAATTATTAAAATTTCGACATTTAAGAGATATTTTCAAAACTAACCGTAGAATCGACTTAAAATTTCGACATTTAAGTGATATTTTCAAAACTAACCGTAGAATCGACTCAGAATGCTCTAAATCGACAGAAAGGAGCTTGTTTTACGCTGTTTGGTTGTTTTACACTCAAAATGACCACCAATTATTAAAATTTCGACATTAAAGTGATATTTTCAAAACTAACCGTAGAATCGACTCAGAATGCTCTAAATCGACGGAAAGAGGCTTGTTTTATCTTGTTTGGTCGTTTTACACTCAAAATGACCACCAATTATTAAAATTTCGACATTTAAGTGATATTTTCAAAACTAACCGTAGAATCGACTCAGAATGCTCTAAATCGACAGAAAGGGGCTTGTTTACGTTGTTTGGTCGTTTTACACTCAAAATGACAAACAATTTTCGACATTTAAGTGATATTTTCAAAACTAACCGTAGAATCGACTCAGAATGCTCTAAATCGACAGAAAGGGGCTTTTTTTACGTTGTTTGGTCGTTTTACACTCAAAATGACCACCAATTATTAAAATTTCGACATTTAAGTGATATTTTCAAAACTAACCGTAGAATCGACTTAAAATTTCGACATTTAAGTGATATTTTCAAAACTAACCGTAGAATCGACTCAGAATGCTCTAAATCGACAGAAAGGGGCTTGTTTTACGTTGTTTGGTCGTTTTACACTCAAAATGACCACCAATTATTAAAATTTCGACATTTAAGTGATATATTCAAAACTAACCGTAGAATCGACTTAAAATTTCGACATTTAAGTGATATTTTCAAAACTAACCGTAGAATCGATTTAGAATGCTCTAAATCGACAGAAAGGGGCTTGTTTTACGTTGTTTGGTCGTTTTACACTCAAAATGACCACCAATTATTAAAATTTCGACATTTAAGTGATATTTTCAAAACTAACCGTAGAATCTACTCAGAATGCTCTAAATCGACAGAAAGGGGCTTGTTTTACGTTGTTTGGTCGTTTTACACTGAAAATGACCACCAATTATTAAAATTTCGACATTTAAGTGATATTTTCAAAACTAACCGTAGAATCGACTTAAAATTTCGACATTTAAGTGATATTTTTAAAACTAACCTTAGAATCGATTTAGAATGCTCTAAATCGACAGAAAGGGGCTTGTTTTACGTTGTTTGGTCGTTTTACACTCAAAATGACCACCAATTATTAAAATTTCGACATTTAAGTGATATTTTCAAAACTAACCGTAGAATCGACTCAGAATGCTCTAAATGGACAGAAAGGGCTTGTTTTACGTTGTTTGGTCGTTTTACACTCAAAATGACCACCAATTATTAAAATTTCGACATTTAAGTGATATTTTCAAAACTAACTGTAGAATCGACTCAGAATGCTCTGAATCGACAGAAAGGGGCTTGTTTTATCTTGTTTGGTCGTTTTACACTCAAAATGACCACCAATTATTAAAATTTCGACATTTAAGTGATATTTTCAAAACTACCCGTTGAATCGACTTAAAATTTCGACATTTAAGTGATATTTTCAAAACTAAGCGTAGAATCGACTCAGAATGCTCTAAATCGACAGAAAGAGGCTTGTTTTACGTTGTTTGGTCGTTTTACACTCAAAATGACCACCAATTATTAAAATTTCGACATTTAAGTGATATTTTCAAAACTAACCGTAGAATCGACTCAGAATGCTCTAAATCGACAGAAAGGGACTTGTTTTATCTTGTTTGGTCGTTTTACACTCTAAATGATCACCAATTATTAAAATTTCGACATTTAAGTGATATTTTCAAAACTAACTGTAGAATCGACTTAAAATTTCGACATTTAAGTGATATTTTCAAAACTAACCATAGAATCGACTCAGAATGCTTCTAAATCGACAGAAAGGTGCTTGTTTTACGTTGTTTGGTCGTTTTACACTCAAAATGACCACCAATTATTAAAATTTCGACATTTAAGTGATATTTTCAAAACTAACCGTAGAATCTACTCAGAATGCTCTAAATCGACAGAAAGGGGCTTGTTTTACGTTGTTTGGTCATTTTACACTAAAAAATGGCCACCAATTATTAAAATTTCGACATTTAAGTGATATTTTCAAAACGAACCGAAGAATCGACTTAAAATTTCAACATTTAACTGATATTTTCAAAACTAACCGTAGAATCGACTCAGAATGCTCTAAATCGACAGAAAGGGGCTTGTTTTACGTTGTTTGGTCGTTTTACACTCAAAATGACCACCAATTATTAAAATTTCGACATTTAAGTGATATTTTCAAAACTAACCGTAGAATCGACTCAGAATGCTCTAAATCGACAGAAAGGGGCTTGTTTTATCTTGTTTGGTCGTTTTACACTGAAAATAACCACCAATTATTAAAATTTTGACATTTAAGAGATATTTTCAAAACTAACCGTAGAATCGACTTAAAATTTCGACATTTAAGTGATATTTTCAAAACTAACCGTAGAATCGACTCAGAATGCTCTAAATCGACAGAAAGGAGCTTGTTTTACGCTGTTTGGTTGTTTTACACTCAAAATGACCACCATTATTAAAATTTCGACATTAAAGTGATATTTTCAAAACTAACCGTAGAATCGACTCAGAATGCTCTAAATCGACAGAAAGAGGCTTGTTTTATCTTGTTTGGTCGTTTTACACTCAAAATGACCACCAATTATTAAAATTTCGACATTTAAGTGATATTTTCAAAACTAACCGTAGAATCGACTTAAAATTTCGACATTTAAGTGATATTTTCAAAACTAACCGTAGAATCGACTCAGAATGCTCTAAATCGACAGAAAGGGGCTTGTTTTACGTTGTTTGGTCGTTTTACACTCAAAATGACAAACAATTTTCGACATTTAAGTGATATTTTCAAAACTAACCGTAGAATCGACTCAGAATGCTCTAAATCGACAGAAAGGGGCTTTTTTTACGTTGTTTGGTCGTTTTACACTCAAAATGACCACCAATTATTAAAATTTCGACATTTAAGTGATATTTTCAAAACTAACTGTAGAATCGACTTAAATTTCGACATTTAAGTGATATTTTCAAAACTAACCGTAGAATCGACTCAGAATGCTCTAAATCGACAGAAAGGGGCTTGTTTTACGTTGTTTGGTCGTTTTACACTCAAAATGACCACCAATTATTAAAATTTCGACATTTAAGTGATATTTTCAAAACTAACCGTAGAATCTACTCAGAATGCTCTAAATCGACAGAAAGGGGCTTGTTTTACGTTGTTTGGTCGTTTTACACTAAAAATGGCCACCAATTATTAAAATTTCGACATTTAAGTGATATTTTCAAAACGAACCGAAGAATCGACTTAAAATTTCGACATTTAAGTGATATTTTTAAAAATACCGTAGAATCGACTCAGAATGCTCTAAATCGACGGAAAGGGGCTTGTTTTACGTTGTTTGGTCGTTTTACACTCAAAATGACCACCAATTATTAAAATTTCGACATTTAAGTGATATTTTCAAAACTAACCGTAGAATCGACTCAGAATGCTCTAAATCGAGAGAAAGGGGCTTGTTTTATCTTGTTTGGTCGTTTTACACTCAAAATGACCACCAATATTAAAATTTCGACATTTAAGTGATATTTTCAAAACTAACCGTAGAATCGACTTAAAATTTCGACATTTAAGTGATATTTTCAAAACTAACCGTAGAATCGACTCAGAATGCTCTAAATCGACAGAAAGGGCTTCTTTTACGTTGTTTGGTCGTTTTACACTCAAAATGACCACCAATTATTAAAATTTTGACATTTAAGTGATATTTTCAAAAACTAACCGTATAATCGACTCAGAATGCTCTAAATCAACAGAAAGAGGCTTGTTTTATCTTGTTTGGTCGTTTTACACTCAAAATGACCACCAATTATTAAAATTTCGACATTTAAGTGATATTTTCAAAACTAACCGTAGAATCGACTTAAAATTTCGACATTTAAGTGATATTTTTTAAAACTAACCGTAGAATCGACTCAGAATGCTCTAAATCGACAGAAAGGCGCTTGTTTTACGTTGTTTGGTCGTTTTACACTCAAAATGACAACCAATTATTAAAATTTCGACATTTAAGTGATATTTTCAAAACTAACTGTTGAATCGACTCAGAATGCTCTAAATCGACAGAAAGGGCTTGTTTTACGTTGTTTGGTCGTTTTACACTCAAAATGACCACCAATTATTAAAATTTCGACATTTAAGTGATATTTTCAAAACTAACCGTAGAATCGACTCAGAATGCTCTAAATTGACAGAAAGGGGCTTGTTTTATCTTGTTTGGTCGTTTTACACTGAAAATGACCACCAATTATTAAAATTTCGACATTTAAGTGATATTTTCAAAACTAACCGTAGAATCGACTTAAAATTTCGACATTTAAGTGATATTTTCAAAACTAACCGTAGAATCGACTCAGAATGCTCTAAATCGACAGAAAGGGGCTTGTTTTACGTTGTTTGGTCGTTTTACACTTAAAATAACCACCAATTATTAAAATTTCGACATTTAAGTGATATTTTTAAAACTAACCGTAGAATCGACTCAGAATGGTATAAATTGACAGAAAGGGGCTTGTTTTATCTTGTTTGGTCGTTTTACACTCAAAATGACCACCAATTATTAAAATTTCGACATTTAAGTGATATTTTCAAAACTAACCATAGAATCGACTTAAAATTTCGACATTTAAATGATATTTTTAAAACTAACCGTAAAATCGACTCAGAATGCTCTAAATCGACAGAAAGGGGCTTGTTTTACGTTGTTTGGTCGTTTTACACTCAAAATGACCACTAATTATTAAAATTTCGACATTTAAGTGATATTTTCAAAACTAACCGTAGAATCGACTTAAAATTTCGACATTTAAGTGATATTTTCAAAACTAACCGTAGAATCGACTCAGAATGCTCTAAATCGACAGAAAGGGGCTTGTTTTACGTTGTTTGGTCGTTTTACACTGAAAATGACCACAAATTATTAAAGTTTCGACATTTAAGTGATATTTTTAAAACTAACCGTAGAATCGACTTAAAATTTCGACATTTAAGTGATATTTTCAAAACTAACCGTAAAATCGACTCAGAATGCCTCTAAATCGACAGAAAGGGGCTTGTTTTACGTTGTTTGGT
>CAXIIO010000947.1:0-110604 GCA_964028335.1 Altica lythri | reverse complement strand
GTATCATACACAGGTTATTCAGCATTAAAAACTTAATATCTATAAATTTAAAACAAAAATCATCAAATTGGAATACGATATTTAATTAATAAATATTTATTGTACAAATAACAATTAGACAAGACAAAATATAAAAACAATTTACTATTGGATATGCTTTACAATACCTATACAATAAAAAAGCTCGAATATATTTTTTTAAGGCACATGCAGCAAATATGTCACTGCGTTAAGTGTTTGGATACACGTTTACTATATGCAGTTCTTGAAGATATTGGCCTAAAATTTTATAAAATACATTAGTTCGGTTATTTTTTACCATCTTTAAAACCCAGTGAGCATATAAAAAAGTTATTGCTTTTATTTCAGATTTCTCGTTATCTTCAGTAAGTCGTCTATCTTCTATATATAAAAGTACGGAATACAGATCGAATTAACTAGAATAAATAATGAGATTTATAAATAGCTGCGAATTTTAAAACATTTAAAAGCTAACCTCATTATACCCACTCTTGGTTTATATTTCATTCAGCTCCTAGTGAACATATATAAGTTTAAATCTAAAGTACGTTTCAATATATTACGTCTTGACTTCTGTTTCCAATATGATTTAACAATAATGATAGTAGTTTACGTAACAAGTCCCGAAAGTGGTCTTTTACCGGACTCATTTTTATTTTCTGGCCTTGTCCGACAAAATGAGACTTTCTGGCCTAAAAATAAACCGGAAAGTACTAATTTCTGGCCGGTTTAAAAAAAAAAATAATAAACCCTTAGTAAGGAGCCCTTATTTATTCCAAGCAAGCACTTAGGACGCAGGTAGCTTTTGCATTAATGACACAAAATGGTTTTTCTCACGCGGGTAGAAGAATGTAAAATTATTTGTCAATGTAAAAATTATGTAAATTCGTCATCTGCATCCATAAGTTCTTGTATTTTCTACACCCATTAATGCAAAATCTACCTGCGTCCTAAGTGCCTACTTGGAATAAATAACGGCTCCTTACTAAGGGTTTATTATTTTATTATTGTTAAATCATATTGGAAACAGAAGTCAAGACGAAATATCTTGAAACGTACTTTAGATTAATGCTGATTGTGACCACTAGAGATTCATATTGGTATCTATAACAAACTATCATTATAAGAAAACGATTTGATGTCGAAATTTCTTATAAAATAAACCTAAATCTAAATCTTGCGCCTATTTTAAGGCTTTGGCTAAGTAAAATAAGTAGGTTTTGAAATAATATTACACACATGCTCAACTCTAGGGATTATTAATATTTTAACGACTTTTTAAGGAGCAATAACCACGTTTTAACAACTTGTTTAAAAGGTTATTAAAGCAATTTGAAAAGCGGTTATAGCTGTTAAATCATTGGTTAAAGAAATTTGAAATGCCGTTAAAACTGTTTAAATACTAGTTAAAGCTAACCGAAAAACAGCTGGAGCTGTTTGAAAGGCGTCTAAATATGGTGAAAGAGCGGTGAAAACTATTTTTTAAAATATACACAAGAGATTTATAGCTACAAAGGAGGCACAATTATGATATGGACAGGAATTTCGTTTGGCAGTAGAAAACCGAGCTTGCTCTGCTGGATCGTATTCTTTTTGTTTTATCATCGCACAAAACATTGGTCCTAATGTTATCTTGATGGCTGACAATGCTACTCCACATACAATAGACCTGGAAACCCTGCTGGACTAAACCCCCCTTTCCTACCGCTAGATGGTGCCCCCAACTCCACAACTGGACACAGAAAAAAATGGGCCCTTGGCGAAGGTTTCTGTGGTTCCCTTCGTCCTTGTCAAATGGAAGAGCTCCACGACGGAGGAGACACGCCACAGCGTCAATCTCCCAACCCCACATTGCACCACGTGGGTTACACTTCCACACACACCTACACTTACACAAAAAAAGACTTTTTAGGCACGTTCAAGCACCATGGATGGATGAAGAGAAGATCCAACTGCACTGGGAAGCAAATTGGAAAATTTATGAGAGCGGGGCCGACGACAGATACTAACTCCTTTCAAATATTTCCATCCATCACCTGAAACAGGGTCCCCTTACATACCAAATTCCTAAAAATTATCGTACTTATCTTCCAAACTATATATTCTTCAGCTTCAGCAGCTTCCACATACAGCCTGAGGGACAAGAAATTTCTTGGAAGAACAGAACATTCCATTTTAGCCCTGGCCAGCTCAATCACCCATCTCAATACTATTGAGCATACACGGGATATGCTCCAGCGAAGAGGTTTTCAAAATCGCAATCAGCTGTTTCAAGTTCTTTAACAGAGCTGAATGGCGATTCCTAGAAGATCGGGATAAATTTGATCCTTCAGCATGAAAAGGCGCTGTAGAGCGATCATAAATGCACGAGGAGACCACATTCCTTATTAAAATATTTTGTTCTTTGTTCCATTGTCAAATTATAAATACTTTTGAACCATTTTATAAATAAGGTTTTTAAATATCCCTAGATTTGTAACACTTTAAAACAAACGAAATTTTAAGGCTTTTTTCTTGTTTTTAAACTCAAGTTAAAAATAGAAAAGCTAACTTATACTGGGGTACATTTTGGTATAAGGAATTAATTCGTCTTTATGTATTCATTTTGTAGTTTTAATCCAATCTGTACAGTACAGTATGTACGTAAAAAATTTGATATTTATAATATTCAAAAAATATATTTTAAAAATTTACACCATGTAATGTCATTTTCATTGTTTAATGAATAAGATAGTCAAATCTTATGGATGTTTATTTTAATTTTTTTTTATCACTGGTGAGAATGTAAAACTAAGTATGGGTGAAAAAAAATGTAATTTACAAATATATGTATAGTAGAACCTCGATTATCCGGCACACCCGTTATTCATCATCCATTAGACAAATTTAAAATAATTTCACTTTAGCTGTGATATGCGCAAATGAAGAAGAGAGAGCATTGCAACAAAGCCAGAAGACATTGTCTCGAGACCGACAATCTCAGCGTCTCCCCACTTTGGTTCATCATAAACCAGTGCGCATCTCAACGTCAGAGCTAAAGTGAAATTGGGCAGATTGTAGTTACCTATTGAAGAAATTTAGTACTAATAGTGCCACTGTGGTAAAATATATTAACCAGTTTCGGAGGAAAATTAAAAATAAATAAAGTTTACATGAAACTGGCTTAAATTGGAAGGCACTTCTTCAAACGACATTAGCTTCATCTCCTGAGACGTCAGCATCTGAATATAAAGTTGAGACAGAACGTATAATGGTTATGGTTTATGCAAATACTAGCCTACCCTATTGAGAGATTTTAATCTTACGTACTTAGGAACCATTCGTAAAAATAAAGCTGAATTACCTATTGAACTATCTAATCCACAAAATCGACCTTTAGGATCGAGCATGTTTGCCTACGATAAAGATATAACATTGGTGTCATATATTCCCAAACGGAAAAAATATTTCATACTGGTTTCAAGCCTTCATTATGATGGTGAGGTTGATACAATTACAGGGAAACCTGAGATGATTGTTGATTACAACAGCACTAAAGGCGGAGTTGTTCACCATTTCGGGGCGGTGTGTCCGGATTGCGGCGATTGGTATCAAATGCTAATGTCAAACAACCGTTTTGCGGCCTTCTCAGATTTTTGTCATCAATACCCCATGACCGGACTGCGGCGGGCGACAGGTAGGCCAATAAAGATTAGGGTAATGACACCCTGTCGTAATGACGATATATAATTCGTTTTTTTATTTTAACTTCCTAAGAATTTGGTTTATTTTTTTGTCTATTTCTAATTACAACTGTTTTTATTGTATAATGTAAACAATATTCATATTTAGAATTTTTGTAAAGTGTGCGCCATTTAATGGATTTACCTTAACTTCTTTTTGTCTTTGAATGGTTCAGTAGAGTAGCTCTAAGCTAGACTGCGCCAGGCATTGACATGACAATAAAATTTTTATTATGTATTTCATTTCTTTGTATTTTTTTAATAAAGACAATTATTATTATTATTATTATTATTATTATTATTATTATTATCTTTACTTTCGCTACGCAAAACCTCAAATATGTCAATTCTGCAGAGGATAGAAGCACATAAAGTATGTAAAGACAGTAATTCAAGGTCTGTTATAGTTTAGTATGTTTAACTTATTTCGAGAATTGTCTTCTCCATTTCAATAAACATTTGAAAATTGCCTTGCATATTTAAACTTAAGTAAATACGTCCTTAATGTAGGGGCTAATTGTCCTTAATACGTCTACCTGACGGCTACAGCCGCAGTCCGGTTGTCGTTTCATTCCTACCCGTTTCTTGGGAGCTACGAGTGATGAATCATCGCCGCAGTCCGGCTCAGCCCTTTCGGGGACAAAAAAGTATGCGGACTCGCCACTATCTATGCTTAGAAACGTAGCGCCAGTCACGGAAGGTTAACCAAAAGCTTTTAGAATCCAAGGCTCTTGAAGATTGTGAAGATGGTTTTATTACATTTGTGTTTTTCCCGTTTAATCGATGTTCTACTGTAGTAATCATAAGAGACATTAAAAGTGGTCTTCATTTGATTTCAAAAATATTACAGCGCATAACTAACTAACCATCTTAATCATTAATAAATGGTAATGTAACATCGATATGACAGTATTCATTAATACTACAGTAATATAATTAGGTATGTTGCGATGTGGATACATAATTGCGTTTATATCACAATAGTAGAAACTGCATTAGTAAGTTTACTAAAATTAGCATGTAATACACTGTTAAAAGATGATAGGGTATTTAAGTCTTTTTTGAAACATATTACAGAACAATTTTGATAATCCGACAGTTTGTTTGGTAATCCTGCGTCTTCGGGAAACGCAATCAGGTGTTTACTGCGAAATGTAAACAAGATATAGTTGATTCAAATAGAAGTGTCATCAAGTAGTCTCTGGAAAATTCAAATTTGTAGTGGCAGTACCAGTACCCACGTTTAGTGAAATTTGAATCGCAATATTAGCCAGCTTGTGATCAGATTGCTACATATGCTCAATATAACTATAAACATTTTGACACATCGCGATGACATATAATTCCCTAACTAAAGTTCTGTTTCCATTGAATCTAGTAATAAAGTTAAAGATGATCTCACACGTACCCAGCCCACTTGATGACACTTCTATTTGAATCAACTATAAACATTAATTACAGAAAACTCTACTTTCTGATACAAGATACAACCAGGGTGAAAAAATAAGGTGGTCTAACTACTGTATTTCACAATGCTTTAAGCAGTGTCACAAAGTTTGGTCCTTCTAAATCTTTAATATAGATGTCACCCTACGGCGGGATCCTATGCTGTTGCGTGCGGGGTTGTCTATATGCGTCTGGAAGTGTGATTGATAAAATTGATTAGAATCATAACCTCACTAATTACTATAATATCCTACATCTCTACCGATAGAATATTGTTAGTAAAATGGTTAAGTATTGTATTGTTTCAACTTGTGGTGTAACCCAGAGGTACAATATAGATAAATTGTCGTTCTTTGGTGCACCAAAAGATCAAAAGGTGGAATGGGAAAGCATTATTAACTGTACATTGAAAGGAAATGCTTGCGTTTGTAAAAAACATTTTTCACAAAATGATATTATAAGAGGTGTTAAACGTGAATATAATGGTTTAGTAATTTTGGATATAAGTATATTGTCTATAACATTATAAAAATATTATCAGTCTTTAATTTCATATTTACAATTTTTACTATACAGTATACATTTAAAGCCAAGAAGTTAAAGAGAGGATCCCTCCCAAAATGTGATAATAGTAAAAACATTGATATAATTAAAGATGAGATTGATTGTGGAAGTATAAAGTAGAGAAAACAGATACAGAACATCACACTTTTAAAGGATCATAAGATCCGAGTCATAAACAAAATAAAGATAACTTTTTGAGGTAAAATATCTACTAAAATATACCAATTTTTTATATAATTAAATAAGATTGAATAAGTATTTAATTCTTTTAAATTTTAGAACTTGTATGAATTTATCAAGTGGTTGGAAGATTGGCAAAAAGTGATTGATGAGAAAATTGCAGTAAATGAGAAGGCAAAAAAAGAAAAGATTGTTAACGAGACGAGGAGGCAGAAACAGACACACGGGGGAATTGTAAAAAAATTTCGTTTCGACAAGGAGAAAATAAAACGGATAGAGGCAGAATATAGTACAAAAAGAAAAAAATAGATAGGCAATTCCTAAGTAGCGCAACTGCGGAAGGACTTAGGGTGACATTGCATTCCACTATTGAATTAAGGAAAGTTTTATTAAACACATGCAATTTTAAATTTGTATTAGCTTGAAAATTTAACCAAGACTGTTTGGAGGTAAAGTCGAGTACGTCATTAATAAAACAACGTCCTAAATTAACTTTTGAGGACTTACGAAAACAAGAAGAAAAATTGGAAAATTACGTCGAAGAATGAAGTTGGGAGCTGGATAAAATAATT
Source organism: Altica lythri (assembly GCA_964028335.1). Lineage (NCBI taxonomy): Eukaryota > Metazoa > Arthropoda > Insecta > Coleoptera > Chrysomelidae > Altica > Altica lythri. The sequence goes on along the minus strand of CAXIIO010000947.1, from coordinate 104,099 downwards.
AAATTTCTTTCTTAATTCCTCCAGCTGTATAGTTAAATTAATAAATGGGAGACTTTCCAAACAAATTATTTAATTTATAAACTACATTTGAACATTCGTATGGATAATTCAATATTTTAAATTATAATATATTTAGTAGCATATGTTACAAATATTTTTTTATATACTTATAAGCAAAAGAAAATAAGTTTTATTTTAAAATCATTTTGGCATTTTAGTATAAATTATTTTTATTATTATGCGCGGACCGCAACAGGTAGAGCCATCTATCAATCATTTAATGAAAGGGTAAACAATGTGACATAGCCAAACAAATTGTTAGACCACCTTATTTTTTCACCCTGGATACAACGAAACAAACTTACAGAATAAATATTTTTGGATACAAATCGGCGAAACAAGAGTAAAGCTTACAATAAGTGAGCCGAACAAAATGGCGCACTGATACTAAAACGTCTACAAGAGAACAAACAACTAATGATTATTTTTCCTAGCATATATTTGTGTATAGTTTTTATTTTTTTGTATAATATTAGGCATTTTCAATATACACAAACACATATACATAAATTCATACTGAAATTGTTCTTTTTTTTCGATAGTCTGAGGTTTTGTGCTCCCATATGTGTTGGATTATCAAGATTGTAATATAGCCCAATCCATAAACTTTTATTTGGTCAGTAGGTATTCCTCATCACAACATTCCTTGTAAAACAATTTTTAAGTCTTAATATAGTAATTCATATGCAAAAATAGTAACTCTAGGCCATTCGGTGAAATTTCATTTTGATATCTAACAAAATTCTACCTACATAAAATTTTGTCAGATATTTGACAAAATTTTATATAAAAATTTGCCAGATATCAAATGAGGGTATAATGAGGTTAGCTTTTAAATATATATATTCATATGTAAAAATAGTAATTCTAGGCCATTTGATATCAATTTTATATAAAATTCTGTTATATTAGTAGTATGAGTTTAATCAGTACTTCACTAACCTAATAATTACAGTTTGAGCAGATTAGTTGTAACGTAATGTGTTACTGAAATATAAATATTTAAATTGAACAATAAATCAATAATTTATTATGTTAAATGTAACAATTTATTAATTAGTCTTAACAAATATTAATAACAAAATGACGATGCTAATTTTTAAGTAATGTCCAAAAATGAACTCTTGCTTTAATTAAATAAATTATCACACAACTTTACTCAAATAGTTTTTTTTATAAACAAAAATATGGGAAGAGTACAGTTTTTAATTACCTTAAGTTATTACTACGAGGAGCCGGAATTCGAGAAGAAGTGGTTGAAGGTCTGGGTATCCCCGAAGGTCGGGGTAAATAGCTAGTTTTTGGTTGTACTTGAGAAGGTTGAACCTAATAACAAAATCAGTTTTAATTATATCAAAATAATGATTTTTTTAATCAACAAATGTTGCAGAATGCAGAATATTAATTATTCTATCGCTTTACGAGTTTTTGAAAAACATTTTCAAAGACATTGACCATTTAACTAAGAAGAAACAACTACTTCCCGGGCTATGTGCCCCGACGGATATTGAATTATACTTCAAAGTCAAACGGGGTTGGCATATCTAATAGATAATTTAAACCAACCATTTTGGTTTGTAGTTAGAAGGGACAACATAACTTGTAGACCGGTTTCGGTGTATTTGCACCTCGTCAGTACAAGGTATATGTTATCCGTCAGCGAGCTTAAGCTTAAAGCATAATCGCTGACTGAAGATTACACTAAAATATCTTCTATTTCGATAAATTAACTTTTACTTTTATAAAAGTAAATAATAAATACACTCTTTGCATTGAATATTTACATTGTCGTTTTTAGTATTTTCCGTTAGCTATTATTTATGTTCCTCGCCGTTCAAAACTTCCCCGAACGGTCAAAAATAATTCTTAGACAAATCAGTTCAGCCATTTCATTTGTATATGAATATAAATGTATTTCGATATGAACAGGATTTAATATAGCTTAAATTCCCACAATACTTACTACATTTTTAGATTCTTTATTCGAAGGGGATGTCGAATTTTGATGAACCTTAGATACAGGTGTTACTAATGGCGGCGCCACAGGTAGATTCGCACTCATCGGTCTTAGACTTGTATATGAACCTTTAAGTCCCGGTTCCATGCTTTTCAAATTAGATATAGTTGCAGATACAATTTTAGATGATGTGAGTTTGTGGATATTAGCATTTGAACCAGGTATATGAGAATTCTTCGAATTGGAGTATGAGCTTAATTTTGTATTTTGGGTGCTCCGTACAGCAGATATCGGTTTTTGAGTTGCTGCCTAAAAAAACATTAAAAGTTAGTTATATCAAAAATTCAGAAATATAGTTTTGAAGCTCCCCTTATTATTACAAGGGTTTTTCGGAATTATATCGAATACTGTTGTGTTATCAACTGGAGTACAGGTGGGCCATGAATTAGTTAACATTTGACATAAGAAAAGAAGGTTAAATTACAAGAAATCACTAGCTTTGGAATTTACTTTTTAAAAATTACATCACCTAAATGAGCACCGTTTCGACTTTTGCACTCTTGTAGGCGTGTACCGAAATTTTCGAATACTCGCCGGCAAAGAGAACGTAAGATCGCAGATTTTTTCTTTTAATTGACGTTGTGTACTTAATTAAGTGATGTAGACACGACTTTTTAAATAACCCCATAAAAAGAAGTCTGCTGGGGATAGCTTTTGGACTTTTGGATGGCCATGAGATGTCTCCTCGTCTGGAAATCAGCTTTTCCGAAAACATGTCTTTGACCACCGGCAGCCACTCATTAGATGTGTGGCAAGTGGCTCTATCTTGTTGAAAACATGTGTTACGATTGTAGCCAGGAAATTCCAGTAGCTTCGGTACCAAGAACCCCCGTCTCATTTTCACACACTCAACGGCCGCGAGAATCTTCAACAAAATAGGGTTCAATGATTCCTTTTGCTGAAATTGCAGTCCATACAGTTACCTTGGAAGAATGAAGTAGCCTCTCCTGTTTAACTTTGGGATTTTCGCTGCTCCAATACCTGCAATTCTGTTTACGTAGTCAAAATTACTGAAACATTGTTTCGGCATACGACTTGCGCAAATTTAATCCATTAGGTTTTAGTTCCTGCACTATCTGAATCTTACATGGATGTAATTGCTGCACGTTCTCTTCACTCCGAAAAGTCCGTGGACCAGTTTGCTTAACATTTAGTCTCTTCAAACTTCTTCACCCTTTTCTTTATTAAAGGAACGCTCTGACACTAACTTAAGTCGTGTAAATAAATCGTATTCAACCCAAAACAAGCGTCTCACAGTAATGAGCAAACTGTTGTTTAAATAAAATTGTTTCACACAGTAAGCGCGCTGCGGCCCCGTGAAGCGATCCATTGCGACTAAATTTCTAATAATAGAAATAGTGATGTGTTAGATTTAAATGTTAACGAATTCTTGGCCCACCCTGTATAACGAACGATTATTCGAAACCATTTATAGGATCATATAGATTTTCAAATCGAAATTTCTTTTTAATTTGCTTTTGTTTATGGACACCTACAAAAACAAGTACACAAATTTATTTATTTATTTATTTATTTCGTAAACCATGTCTACACTACAACTATATGATGACAAATATGATATGATATCAAAGTATATTACATATTGTAGATATGTTTTAAATGCCCTACAATAGTATCTGGTAAGCAAATGAAAACAAAAGGAATTCAAGTCAATTCACCTCAAATAAACATTTCATAAAAATCCAGTACCCTACTCTTTGGATAATTTTTTTACCACTTTAGATGACGAACATCTGTGCTGTGGATATACATATGTAAAAAGGGTACATCGGATATGCATCATAGTATGTACTTACCAGTCTAAATCAAAAGGGCATTTGGGGACACAATTTTCACGAAGAAGATGAAGCCGAACTGCCAGACATAATGGTAAGTCAGAGGAACTTTATTTGACCCGAGGATATGAACTCTTTAACTTTATTTTTAAAAGATCTACAATGCTGAATGTTTCTGATTATGATAGGAAGTTGGTTATAGTATGCTGGCGCAAGAAATTTATAGTATCTCATGTTTAAGGTTTTTGCGACTTTAGGTACTATGATTTCCTTGTTGACAATCGCTCGAGTTGCGTAAGCATGATTAACGTAGCTGGAATTATTACTATTTGTATGTATATAGGTTAAACAGTTTAAAACAAATAGTTGGGAAATGTTAAATACTTTACTTTCTTGGAAAAGTGCTTCGGAAGGAAAAGTTTTATTTTTCTTGAGCATAGTTTTCAAAACGAACTAGTGAGTTATGTTCAAAGTATACAGATTTTTGGCATATGCTCCCCCCAAGACAAGATTGCGTAGTTGACCAACGGATAAACTAGAGCGATATACACAGCAAGTAGCGTTTTTTTATCAACAATATCTCGTAAGTCGTAAAGCTTCGAAATAACAGATCTTAGTTTTTTCGAGAGATATAGAACATGATCTTTCCATTTTAAATGGCGGTCTATGACAACACCCAAGTACTTAAATTTATCAACACGTTCTATATTATTGAAATGATTGCAATTACAAAGACCATTATTTAAGTATGGACAGTTAGATGTATGCAATCTTATATACAGAGGCTGATCAGGCTGCGTGGCGTTTGAAGGTGTTAAACAGATATATTGTCTTCGCAACATTGAGTGTTAGGAGGTTTTTAGTGAGCCAACTTTGCATTTTATAAAGGTCTAAGTTGCAATTGCGCTCGATTTCGTCTCAACTGTCACCTTCAAGAAACAAAACGGTGTCGTCAGCAAAAGCAGAAATTTCACCGTGAACAGGAAGGCTTAAGAAATCATTAATATAAATTAAAAACAGGATAGGTGCTAACACCGTACCCTGTGGCAACCCAGTTGAAACAGTACGAATATTACTAATAACGTTATTAATTTTTGTCGTTTGAGTTCTTCCCGTTAAATAGTTTGATATGATATTGTAAACCACACCTCTAAGTCCAAATCGTTCAACTTTAGCGAGCAATATGCTATGTGGTACTGTATCAAACGCTTTTTGCAGATCTAATAAGCACAATTTACAAAAAGAACTTTTTATAATAGAAAGTTTTTTACTGATTTATAGGTCATATTTTGTGTCATCTCAACAATGCACAGCATCCCTGATTTTGCAAAAATATTAAGTCATACAACGCTGTGATTGATCATAGAGAAGATTGTTTCCTTGTTAACAAAATCAAGGGTAGTTGTATCTAAAAACTTTCTAAAACAGTTTATTTTATTACCAGTTAAAATAATAATTACTGTTTTCACATGTAAGAACAAAAAAAAAAAGAAAAAAAAAACTTCTCTGTCGCGTAATCGATCCCATTATGATAGCATAACAGAACTGTCACAAGTGGACTGAACCGCCGCCTAACCAACTACGCTACGACCGATTTATTTAACAACTTTCAAAATAATATTATCTATACACAACTTAGATCATGTTTAATATTAATTCGGTATAAATTTCGAAATCTATGTATATGCCTAAACACACTTGAAACATGCATTGTCATCCAGTTCTTAGCTATCCTGAAAATTTCAGAGCTCTTGGTAGTCGGGAAATAGGTTTAAATTCGATTACAAATTCCACGGAATGACACAGAGACACAGAACACGGCGAAAATATAAAAAACTTTCTAAAAAGACCGATAGACATTTTTTATTATTTGCAAAGTTGGTCATGATGTTATCTGTTAAATTCAAAATAGCGTTTTGAGTGCCCAAACCTTCCCTAAAACCAAATTGTCTAGTAGATAGTAATTTATTGGACTCTAAAAAGGAAACAATACGTGATTTAATGCATTTCTCAAATAATTTAGAAAAGTTGTTTGTCAGGGAAATCGGTCGATAATTATTACAGTTACGTTTACTTGAAGACTTATGTAAAGGTATGATTATAGAAGATTTGAAGTGATCAGGAACAACACCGGTCTCAAATATATTATTTATTGTAAATAATAAAGGATCCAGAAACAGTAGATGATATTTTTTAATAATGGCGCTGTTGATTCCATCTGGGCCTACCGAATTTGAATTCTTAAGTTGGCTAATATACTTGATTAACTCATTTTTAGTGACTGGAGAAAGGAAAATTGATTTGGGAACTAGTGGCACTTTCGGAAGCTGAGCATCAAAGTCTTTTTTGATATTGCCAGCAATCTGTTCGCCTATGTCTGCAAAAAAGTTATTAAATCTATTGGCAATCTCATTATCTGTTACTAAAATTTTACCGTCATTGTCTTCTATAGAAGTGATTGTATGATTTTTTGCATTTTCGTTAGTAATCTTTTTAATAGATTTCCACAATTTGAATTGATTGTTAGCCTTGTTTATTTCATTTTTATAGTAATCTATTTTTGCGATTGATATTAATTTATTCAGATGGTTTCGGTAAGATTTAAGCTCATTTTGTAGCTCTACACTAAAATTGCTTCTCAATCTCAAGCCCAGTTTTTCACGGTGTCTGATAGAAACGAGAAGCCCAGTGGTCATCCATGGCTTCAATTTCTTAGCTTTATTTGTAACCTTTATGAACTCGGTTGAAGCCTCAATAGATGATTTAATAGCATTTACGAAAAGGTTTGTTGCGTCATTTGTGTTATCAGTTGTATAAATAACCTGCCTCCTGAAGCTTTCTATCATTAACTCTCTCAAAAGTATTCGTTGTGGGTTTGACCTTTCCATCCGATCCTGACGAGAAGCGAATGCTAAGAAATGTACTAAAATAGTCAGTTATGGAGGTCTCAAGTACATAACTGACAGGTTTAAGTTTTTGCTTTGCGGTGTTTGGAACATGAACAAAGCAATGATCTATACAGGATTGGGTATAATTGGTTACTCGTGTTGGGGTATTAACATAAGATATGAAACCCGTTGAACCGAGAACATTTATATATTGGTTGACTATAGTGCAGTCTGTATCTAACAAATTTAAGTTAATGTCACCAACTAGAACCCTAATATGAGACCTATTGGAAGAAGATAAATATTGATTCAGCTCGTTTACAAATCGTTGACCATCAGATGATGGAGGTCGGTATACCGCTATTATATCAAAATTAAATGAATTAACGTTAACTGAAAGTAAACAAGGTGTAGTTTGACTAAAGTTAATGTTTTGTATATCTGCGTCTATATCTCTTTTAATGAGAATGAACAATCCATCGTTTTTATTAAAATCTGCATTGTAATAATGCGTACTATAACCATTAATATGAAATCGTTGTAGGTCTTCAATTCTCCAACATTCAGATAAAATTATTATATCTATGTTGGAAACAGATATGCATTCCAGTAAAATAAGTAATTGATCAAAATTTTTAGATAAACTTCTGATGTTCATATGAAAGATTGAAAATTTATTGGGTATATCATCAAGTTCCTCTCTAAACGTACCAATATTTTAAAAATGTCTGGCACCCACGCTCTCATCCTCGCGATCAAAATCAATATGATCGAGCATAGGTTAATAGCGCTTGGAGCCTTACAGGATAAGAGATATAAAAAGATTATGAAATTTATGAAAACGATATGAAATTTAAATTAAAAATAAAGTAAACTTTATTTGTTTCGCTAACCAGGCAAAGGGCATATTTAGTTTCATTATTATGACAATAACAAATTGTTAATGTTTTTAAATAAATAGGTAAGAAGTAAAGAATGAGAATATTCTCATTGGATAGACAGTTATTTATTTATTATTATTGATTTAAGATTAACACTAGAATAAGACGTATCTTGGTACGTAGGTATGACTGGATTAAAAACAGTTTAATAAAGTAAGGTTAGAAGGGCAATTATCAGTAGTAATACCCTTAGGGCCTTGATAATACCGAGATAATTTTGTCATAGAGGATGCTGAAAGCGTGTTGCTTGATAATAGCCCGAGGCCGCAGGCCGAGGGCTATTATCTTGGAGCAACACGCTTGAAGGATCCTCTACGACAAAATTATGAGTATTTATCAAGGCCTGAGGGGTATTCGATAAGATAATTTTTTACTTTGTAGATTTCAAAAAATTGTCAATCTGACGTTTAATAATTTTCAACAAAATTTATTATTTTTAATCTATCAACTATTATTCATTTTTAAACAAATTTACAGTTGTGAAAAGTACAATTGGTAAATGTTAAGTTGGAGGAAGAGTTTGCTGAAGTTGACGGATTGTTAATTTCCACTGTAGAAGAAATTCCTCGCATGGTATTGATTATTTCACCGTTAGTTGCAACACCAAATCTTTGCGACATTTTCAAGCCAGCTGTCAGTTTGACGTTTAATTAATTTTTAATCAAATACTCGATGATCTTTGATGAAAACACCAAACTGAAAACACCACATGTAGAGTGTTGTCGCTGTAATCCAGAGGTGATTGGATGGAATTTGACATATGACTCAAAATTGAATAATTTGATTGGTTACTATATTCAGTAAAAAATTATCTATTAATAATTTAAGATGGATTATTAAGAGAATATTAGAAAATACACACAATAGAAAAAAATTGCATACAATCCTATTAAAGTTCACGACTTTGACAAATAATTAAAAAAAAAACTACTAGAATCAATACTATAGAGATAGACAGATATCGATAATGGTATAGCGACAACAATTTCGGATCTTAAGACTTTTCTCCACAAGTTAGATGTCAATTGAAGGTATTGATTAACTTACACTGCCATCTATTAGGAATTCAACCAAGTGAGCGACCACTTCACTTCGCTTCATCTATATTTAAACTATTGAATTTCTTACCCGGAAATTTTTATGTTGCGATAACTCATAAGATATTGATTTTATTGATATAATGTGTAAAAGGTTATTTAAACTATATTAAATGCTCAATCCAAGAGCTTTGTAAATAACATATTATTTTATTGTAATGTAAAAGAAAAAAAAATGGATATTATATGTATTATATCCACCATCATCGCGGGCTTTCTTGTAGACCTATAAAAGAACATCCCACCATACATTATTTTGTTATAACTCAAAAGGTTTTGACATCGTTTTCGTTATATCAGTCAGTGGGAATATCTCCTTTTATGTATATAGATAATATGCGGTGGTCGTAAGATCAGCCAATATTCTCATTTAAATTTTGACGTGAACAAAGTCGCAGGTACTACAGTGCTACTACATTGTAAGTTAACATAATAAAAATAAAACTGTTTATTCTATAAATCTAGATTAAAAGAACAATCGATCGATATACAATCATACCTATTCGGATTTCCACTGTATGGAAAGTTACTCTAAGCTGTACTCCAAATTAGTGATTCATCACTACAGTCAGTAATGAAATATTTTATTCGCGGAAAGCGATAATAAGTGTTTAATATTAACAAAGAAATATTAAATAATTTATGAGCGATTGTGACTTAAAAAAGATGTAACGTTTCGATGCTTACGTGATTAGGAGTCAGATATGTTAATAAAATATAGGAATCTGCTCATCAAACACAATGTATTCACAATAGTTTTAATTTGTAATAAAAAAATAATAATCAGAGGATTACATTTAGTGATTTGGTACAAGAACATTAAGATAAAAACTAAGCATAATGACTCTATAATGCCCTACGGCTCTAAGATGTGGGTAATAAACAATAAGAATAGTGAAGGAGATGCTTACATGACGAAAGAGGAAAATGCAAGTAGAAAGTATCATTAGATACATTATTGTGGCATGGGCATGTCAGAAGTGTGGAAAGAAAATGAATAGATAACAAAATGGAGTGGAAGACCCCATAGATCCTGGAGAGATAAAGTGGATAAGGACGTAATGACAATAATTGGGAATGGAGATTATGGTAGAAAAATGGGAGGCGGCATTAGCCGTAGAATTCATGAATATATCTTTATAATAATTTCGAATTCTACATTATAATTACCGTGTAAGTAGACTTTTTGGTGGGTTTTATTTTAGTTTGTATTGGTCCTTCGATAAAACCCAATCTTTTAATTTGTTGTTGCGTATAGTTGTCTACAGATGTTTTCGATGATGGCGACGATCTCACACTTTTGTAGTCATCTGTTGAAGAAAAATCAGAATCTGATGTAGCTTCTCCTGATATAATAGGCGATATAACACTAATATCCCACAGTTTTTTAGGTTTTCCTGATGTAGCTACTACTGGGGTTGACATTATTTGACGAAGATCTAAAACAAAAAAATATATTTATTTAAATTTATGTCACTGTGTTGGCTTAATTTATAATAAATTGGTAAGGTCAAGGTGCTGTTTGTGTCTGACTGGGCATATTCGACTTTCGGCCCTTTGTACGGACGTTGTTGCCAACTCAAATTTAAGATTAAAGTTCATTTTGGATTTGTTTGAACTGGAAACGTTTTTTGACAAGATTTGTCAAATACATGTAGATACGATAATTTATAAGTGAAATATTAATTTATGCAAAGAAATCAAAAACTAAAAACCTTTATCAACAGTAATTCCATATTTGTGTCCTCAATAATTTAAATATTATCATAAAATAGCTTTGTAATGTATTTAAATTTCTTCATTATGTTTATTGCAGTTAGTGCGATAACCGGCAGGCGGCTCTGGCCTCGTTTTCGACAATGTAAATAGATAAATATTCAAAACTAGAATAAGTTACCAACTTTTGAATTTTGTTTTATAAATAGGAATATAGATGTCATTTTAGTAAGTTGTTATTTTTTACTGATGTGTCATTAAGATGAAATGTAAAAAAATAGAATTATTATATATTATTATGATGTAAAAGATGATACACAGACTCTGTGTTTCGCTCTCATTGGAGCTCATCAATGTAGTATAGGTTATATCTCTTCAGTCACTAATGAAGAGATATCCCCGGTATGAACTGAATAATAGTCGCAAGTAGCACCATCTTCACTCCAAAAATGGCACTTCGGTGGTCGCTTTGCATCTTGTATCAGGTTCAAGTTATCCAGATTTCTTCTGCTAGGTTCTCTCCTTCGAAAATCTGGATACAAACCATTGCCATTGATTTCGCTCCCATAAAACATGATCTTGTGTTCAATGTAGTCGACTAGCGCGATTCCCTTGATTTAAAGAATGTCCAAATAATTTAGAAATCACAATATAACGCCATCTAGAGTTTCTCCGCAATCTAAACTTTTTTTTTCGAAACATTAACTTACACCGCCATCTATTAGGAACTTTTATAGTTTATACTATATATTTTTTTAAATATATATATATTTCTTAATTTTCAATTTAACATTCAAATTTTGTCTGTTAGTGATCAAATTACATAAATATTCTGTTTTTATAACTGTCTGCTAATAGCAGGTGAATAAAAATGACCAAGGTTGGAAATTAATGTGTTTGTATATAATTATTTAGAGACGTTTCTATGGTCTAATTGGATTTCAAAATAATTAAGTAAGAAAGTCTGTAGTAGTAGTCTGTAATTTCACATTTCAAAGTTTACCGTTTATTTTGCAAAATCATAAAGGAGCAACATATTTTGTTAAAATATATGCATTAATTAATAAAAATATAACCATTTAATAATTTTTTGTATTTATAAACGTTTTGTAATACAAAATTGTAATGGTTGACATCTTGTAAAATATAATGCTTTTCTATTATGAAGGAACTATGTTGAACTCCAGTAAGTTTATACATGCATTTGCGTCCATATAATTGACCTTTCCTATTGAATTTTAATTATTTCATTTAGGTACAATGTTTTTTGACATTTACCGTTTTTTATAAATATTACAATTCCGATTCGAGTGGGATTATTTTTTTATTTATAAATATGTAGTACATAGTACAGGTCAATATCCTAAAAAATTGTTATATTCTAGTTTTACTTTACCTAAGAAATTAAATGCAAGTAAAGGAGAAGAACCTAGACTCATCGGTCCAATGAGTCGTACATTAAAAAATTTCCTAAAGATAATACATCAAAGATCATACAATAAATGTGAAAGAAATATAAGCGACTTCTAATTTGGATTTAGACAAGGAAGGTGATAGTAGAAACACAGGTGCTAGTCCAAAATTGCTATTATCAGAGAAAAGATGTAGGTCTGTGTTTCATTGACTACGAGAAAGCTTTCGATCGAGTACAATCTTTCCATATGTTTTTTTCATTGATCAAAGCTGTGCTGGAAGTCGCCTTTGGCGAGCTCCGCCGTTTTTTGCCTTACCGCTTCCATCGATTCAAATAAGGTCCCTTTAAAAGCAAATTTTATCTTCGGATAAATCTGATGCCAAATCTGGCGAGTACGGCGCGTGTTGGAGTGCGTTTATTGGCCAAATATTGCTTTACAAATAGTGCGTTATGGGCAGGTGCAAAATCCACGAGTTGTTCTTCCACAACTTTGGTTGTTTCTTACGAACTCGTTCTCGCAGTGTTGCACACTCTGAAATAACTTTTGATGCAGCGTCCATTGAAAGAGTAATAAATTTAAATATCAACATGTCTTTTTTGAGGACTGGACATCGGACAAAGAAACAAAAAGCCATATTGAGCAGGATCGACAAGCATTACTTAAGTTTATATGTATGCTTACCTGTTTTGACTTTGATATTGACCTCAGGATAAGTTTCATAAAATCTTATGTTTTGTCAGTATTTCTTTATTGTGTGGAATCTTGGGCCTAAAAGTGAATACCATCAAAGAACTAGAAGCTTGCGGAATGTGATAAGGAAAATGGCCAATCTGGGAAATATCATGCGTAATGAAAAATATAGATTCTTACAATTACTGATCAAAGATAAACGAGAAATATGAAGAAAGAAAATGTCATGGACAGGGATAGGTGACATAAAAACACTGATTCAGACATTGCGGAAAAGAGAACAATGGAACATACGATCGCAAACATCAATCTTCCGAAGAAGAATTTTTTATTTTAAAGACTGTAAAAAAATTGAAATCAATTAGAATGACTACCAATAAACCTTAAGAATATTTAAAGAAAAAAAAATGGGATTACACGCGCGCATAAATTTAACGGTTATTTATAACGCCTTGGTTATCAAGTATTACAACTTTTACGAAATAAGAACGAGAAGTATGCCTAAATAAGATTAATTTAAAACTGTGATTATTTTACGTAAATATCTCCTGAAGGTAAGTTTTAATACGATTAATATACCAAGTGTGTTCTTGTATTAAGTTTGAATAATTATATTAATTATAATTTTCATAAGTATTGGTAATTGGTGTATTATTTAATTAAATTACATAATTGTATTAAGTAATTACAATACGTAGTTATGGGGTACCTTACACATTTTTTAAATTAAAATACTAATTAGGAAATATTGTGCAATAGCCTCGGTGAATTTGGCAACGTCGCGTATAGGTATATTTACTAACTTTCATTAAATTTATGGTGATTTTTAATATTGCCAATAATCAATGGATTTTTTATATCATTACACAACTATCAGTCAATTATAGTCAGTTATATGCATTATACATTGAAAAAAGTCTTCAACTGGCCCAGCTGACAATGCAATGTATTATAGACAATTCAAAAATGTTTATTACAATTTTTTTATTAAATTTTTAGACTCAACAATGAATATATCCCACCGATTAACCCGTTTTTTAAGAAGAAGACCAACTACTCACTCATCCAAAAGAACTATGAATATTCAACCAGTACTTACCAAACCATTGAATCAATTATCAGAAGATGAAACTATTATGAAAGAAACGGTGTCAAAATTGGCACGAATTAATATTGTACCATATGTTAGAGAAATGGAAAATAAAGGACAAATTAAAGAATCGATTATAAACATGTGTTTCGAAAACGGATTAATGGGAATAGAAATAGATCCGATATATGGAGGTCTCGGATATAATTTCATGTCATCAATAGTGGCAATAGAAGAGATAGCTAAAATAGATATGTCTGTATCTTTACTTGTAGATATACATAATACTCTAATAAATTCAATCATTATGAAACTAGGTATGTATAAGTATTGTGGATTGGGGTTGATTGGTTCAGGTGACCTTACTACATTGCAACCTTAAAGATCTTTTGTGTATCAGTCCATGTTCCACTGTCCACCTGTCCATTTCAAAGAAATGGTGTCCTGTAAGAATTCTTGCGAGTTCAGGTTTCTGAAAATCTAGAGTAAAATTGTTCCTCGTGAAGGGGTATCTTCGATAGATATTCATTCCTTATATGTGTCACAAGTATTTTTTTCCATATTGTATAATTATTGGAAGCACCATTTTTAATTTTCAATGGAAACATTATTTACCAAAAATATTTACTTTACTCTTGTCTAAAGATTAACTCTCATTAATCCATCAGAGTTTCCATTACATTATCTTACATGTGGCTCAAAATAGCGTCTATTTAGGTTTCAAAGTCATTAAAAATTAATAATAATGGTCGAAGGTTATTGTAACAGCAACAGGTTTAAAAATTGCAAAATAAAATAAAGTATCTGTTTTTGTAGGAACAAAGAATCAAAAAGAAATGTACCTGCCACGTTTAGCGAAAGACACAATCTCCAGTTTTGCTCTCAGTGAGGCAGGAGCAGGTTCAGATGCGTTCGGAATAAAATTAGAAGCTCAAAAAGATGGCTCTGACTATATTTTAAATGGAACGAAAATGTGGATTTCTAATGCCGGTTTAGCAGGTCTATTTCTAGTCATGGCTAATACAAATCCCAGTTTAGGATACAAAGGAATTACTTGTTTTATCGTAGAGAGAAATAGTCCTGGACTAATTGTTGGAAAGGCGGAAGATAAACTAGGAATTCGAGCCTCAGGTTTGTAAGACTTTAAGGAAGTCAAATTAGCTAAAAAAGCCATCGAAGGAACTCATTGTGAACATTTATCATTTTTAGGTACTCATCCAGTTATTTTTGACAATGTACGGGTTCCCCAAACATCAGTTTTAGGTGAAGTTGGTCAAGGCTACAAAATAATTGCCGGATCATTAAATGAAGGTAGGTCATGAAACGAATAAACAAACATATATATGTTCTGATTTCAAATTATCATTTCAGGAAGAATCGGTATTGCTGCACAAATGACCGGAGTCGCACAAGGATGTTTTGATGCCACAATACCATATGTTCTCGAAAGGAAACAATTTAATAGAGATATCTTTAGTTTTCAAGCTATACAGCACCAAATTGCAACTACAGCAACGGAAATAGAAGCTGCTAGGTAAGGGATTTTTATATTTCTATATTTTTCATAAATAATATACACATAATAACTGAGCTATAATATAAAAATGGCCGCTTTTAAGGAAAAATTGGTAGTAAAAAAATGATACAATATAAGAGTGATGAGAGGAGCTACGTTTGGCTCAGACGATGAAATCTAGAAGATGAAGAATGATGCAATAGAATGAAATACTGTTATGTATTACTCGTAACAGTCTTAACGTGTATTTTAAAGAGTAACCACTGTAACGATCAGTGATCGTTTTAGTTCAGAAATCCACCTGACCATTTGTAGAGATTTATTTTATTGTTTTGTGCCGCGATTATAAGTGGGAGACAAGAGTCTGTGATAACCGACGTTTCTTTTCGCTTCGATAGAAATTTTGCGTTCATTTTAATTTCTGTCGTCTAAAAAGTTGTCCTCAATAAAAGGTTTTTGCCACATCTAGAGGAGTCCTTAGTAGGAGAAAGAAATTTTAATTTGAGGACGTGTCGAGCCATCAGCCTGACTTAAAGATTGTTGAAATTTACCGAAGCCTATTCAATACCATCCCTGGAAGAAATTTAGTAGATACTAGATAACATTCCGAAGAGTATTCAGTCCATCCCAAGGAGAAATTCCTTTTTGGAAACCCTTTGAGAAAAACAAAGATAAGAGATTTAATTAATTTTTCGCATTACTTATTAAATTTATTATTGAATGTTTTTTTTTTAATAAATCATTTTAAAACTGGTGTTTGATGTGTTATTTGCTTTGTTTTGTATTCTGGCGCCCTTGTAATTTTTGTTTGGAAAAAAATTGATAAAACTCAGAAAAGTAGCCACGAACTCAATTGAGCTAGCCTAGGGTTGTAATCCCATAAAAGGGAAAATTAATTAAGCTACACCACACAATTTAATTAATGTTCTTTTCCAAAAAATGTTTGATTACATTACTTTATTGTATATTTGTTTTAGATTATTGACTTATAATGCTGCACAATTAGTACAAAATGGAACACCCTATGCAAAAGAAGCATCTATGGCTAAATACTATGCAGCTGAAGTAGCGCAAAAAACTTGTACAAAATGTATAGACTGGCTAGGCGGAGTAGGTTTCACTAAAGCTATGTTGCAAGAGAAATTCTACAGAGACGTAAAAATAGGAAGTATTTATGAAGGTACCTATAATATCCAGTTAAATACTATTGCAAAATATATAAAAAAAGAATATCAGGATTGAAACTAGTTGTAAATAATAACATTAGGACACCATTAAGTAGTAAAAAAGCTGTGATAGTTACATATGTTTGTTAAATGTTTGTTTACGGCTGTGTATATTAATAAATTTTAATTAAACTATAAAAGTGTTCATAATCTTACCTGTTGAGTACAATTAATGAAAAAAATATGGTTTTTATATACAATCATGAAAATTGTATATAGACGTATAAACTTCCAACAGAAATGTTAAGCACAATAAAAAACTTTTCATATACAATAAAATTTCTTAATACAAAAACGTCGACGTACAGTCTTTAAATATGACATTAATACAGGTTAATAAACAGAATGTTAAGCAAAAATGAACAACGAAATAAACAAATGTGATCTATTTTGCAATAGATACACGGTGGTCCAAACCATCAGTACAAGCCTTACAGAGTGTTCAAAATTAGTTCTTTTTCCAAAATCTGATAATACATTTTATAGGTAAATTCAGTATGCTCTATCAATTGACAATAAAATCAACTTTCGATCTGAATTTGAAAAAAGTTGCAAAGACTAGATTGTATATGAATCACTGGCGCAATGAAAACATGTCATAGTGCGACCTTGAAGGTAACTCTAAATCTTCTGGAAAGTGCCTATAGGTGTTAACACTCACTAAGTGTCTAAAAATCTTGGGACATCTTGGGGTTCTAAAGGTCGTAGCAACACAATCCATGAAGATTCCTACAGGCATTATGTCTCAAAAACAAGATTTCAAACTCACACTAAATGCAGGTATTAATAAGTGTGAGTTAACACTAAACAAAATCAGAGGACTAAAGTTAGGCTGTCAATAGCCCTGGGAATAGACTGCTGTGCTTAAGAGTGCATTAAAAACGCCTCAACTCAACCAGAATATTTATTGCCTCCGATAGCCAAGTTGCTCTGAAAACTCTACAATCTACCACTTTCGAGGCCAACTACAAAGTTTATTAAGCAGCTGGCTAAACATAAAGTAACTTTGCTGTGGGTACCAGGGCATAATTGTTAGAAAGGAAATTACTGTTACTGATAGTCTCGCAAAAGAATTTACTACTCCTTTTATCAGCCCGGAACCTTTCGGTGGCATCTCAAAATGCCGCATTATGGATGAAGTTCGTAAAAGGGAAAAGGAACCAACTGGAAAAGACTGCAGGCCAAAAACACGTTAATTAGGCCATCACTGCGCTACTCTCAATGACTCTTAGAGCTTCTGAAACATGAACTCAAAATTAATCGCAGGAACTCTCACAGGACACTGTCCACTGAGGTACCATCTCTGTAAAATGGGTGTACACAAAAGATCTTTTCGGTCGTAGTGTAGTAAGGTCACCTGGGCCAATCGACATCGACCCCACTTATAATTTACAATCTACAAGCGAAATGAGCACATTTTGACTGTCGATTCCGATTCGACGGTACCTAGTGGGCCTTTGTTAGTCTTTGGTATCTAACAGCTTCTGTTTAAAAATTTCACTTTGTAACTTTGGTCCGTAATTTTCAGAATAAATATGTAGGTCGAGCTAAAACGGTTCACATCGTTTTTCAATGATAATTTTCATATTGGAATTTTCCGAGTTCATTAAAAGGACTTATAATGCACAAACAAAAGTTGTTTACGCAGCATCTGAATCCATCACAAAAATATGCATCTCTCTCATTAAAAAAAAATCCGATCTGTTTGACTTATTTGATTTTATTGCAAATAGCTAGATTATAACTGATTCATAATAAAATGTATTATCAGATTTTCAGAAAACCTATTTTTTACCACTCTGTAAGACCTATACAGGTAGTTTGGACCACTATGTATATGGATCAAGGTGGGTTTCAATAATTATCCAAAAAACTTAACGGAATGTTTATCAATACGTGACTATAAAAAAAGAATGTGTGGAACTCTATGAATTCCAATAAAAAAACAAGGCTTTTAATGATATCTAACGTAATCGAAAGTGAAAGATTTTTTTTAAGTAATACAAGTTTACGGTACAATTTGTATGTATCAATTTTTAAAAACAATAACTTTAATATTTAAAAAAATAGGCCATTTGTAACATCATATAACCCACAATATTCAACCAATTACTTTTTACAAGAAAAAAAAACGTTGTGGTATCGTGGGACAGATAGGAACGAAGTTCCTTCGGCTAATGTAGAATCGACACAATTTGAAATTATATGAAAATAAACGTGACTACTCACGAGTAAAATGTATCTATAATGTGAGTATTTGCCACGTAATTGTCCATGAACTCATGAGTATATACAATGCATTGGCGGGGTGGAGTGGTAATATAGAGAGAAGGGATGAGAGAACGAAAAGAAAGAGGGAGAAAGAGAAAGGTATTATAAACTACTCGCTTGTGTATACGACTGTAGCGCCTGCGCACGTCTCATTTAACGGTTTTATTCCACGGACTTTTTCTTACGGGTTTACTATTACATTTTTTTCAGTTCGGTCGCGCAGCAACATCCCTATCTCCTCCAAGCCTGCCGTAAGGAACTTCGTTCCAAAAAAGGAATCAAATTTATTGCAGTCATGTAAAAAGGTGAAAAAAGTATTTTTTTAAGTAAAGATTAGTGAAATTTTATGCAGCAATTTTTGTGTAACTTTGTCTATATAAACATAAAAAATTCCTCCAAAAATTTCATTTCAAAAAAGTTCGATACTTACCTAGTTCGTGGTTCACAACTGCAGTATCCAAATCAGGCATCTTATTTGAACCCCTACTACTACTTGAGACACTGCTTAACCTATCAAGACTATCAGCAGAACCTGTTAGAGCCGAAGCTGTCATATTTGATGTTTTATTAATTTCTTTGTTGTAGGTTTCATTTGCATGAACATTTTCTATACAATAGCTTAACCTGTAAAACAATTAAAGTTACAATAAAATGAAAACTTTTCCTACTCCCACGAACTCCCATAAGACTATTTATTACTAAGACAACAGAGACGTATATTTTTTATGTCAATTCGTCAATTTTGAGTATAATTTGTTAATTTCTGATTACAATTCGTAATATGTCAATGATAATTCGTCAATTTTCGGTTGAAATTCGTCAATTTGGATGACAATTTGTCAATTGTTGATGACAATTCGTCAACTTTGGGCACAAATTTGTTAATATGACAATTCGTCAATATTTGTTACATTTCGTTAATTTTTCGATGTCAATTCGTCAATTTTCAATGACAATTAGTCAATTTTTGATGACAATTCGTCCATTTTTGATGACAATTCGTGAACATTGTTATTTTTGTGTCAATTCGTCAATTTTTCGATGTCAATTCGTCAATTTTGGATCCGTTTGTAATTTTGAGTACAATTCGTCCATTTTTGATGACAATTCGTAATTTTTTTTATGACAATTCATCAAATTTGAGTGAAGTTTGTTATTTTTGTGTCAATTCGTCAATGTTTCGATGTCAATTCGTCAATTCTTTGATGTCAATTCGTCAGTTTTTGATGAAAATTCGTCCATTTTTGATGACAAATCTTCAATTTTTTTGAGGACAGTTCGTCAATTTTTGATGACAATTCGTCAATTTTCGATGACAATTCGTCATTTTTTTATGACAATTCGTCAAATTTGAGTGTAGTTTGTTATTTTGGTGTCAATTCGTCAATTTTTCGATGTCAATTCGTCAATTTTTCGATGTCAATTCTTCAATTTTTCGATGACAATTCATCAATTTTCGATGACAATTCGTCCATTTTTGATGACAATTCATCAATTTTCGATGACAATTCGCCAATTTTCGATGACAAATCGTCAATTTTCGATGACAAATCGTCGATTTTTGATCACAATTTGTCATTTTTACTACAATTCGTAATTTTTCGATGTCAATTCTTCAATTTTTTGATGACAATTCATCAATTTTCGATGACAATTCGTCCATTTTTGATGACAATTCATCAATTTTCGATGACAAATCGTCAATTTTCGATGACAAATCGTCGATTTTTGATCACAATTTGTCATTTTTACTACAATTCGTCATTTTTCGATGACAATTCGTTAATTTTCGATGACAATTCGTTAATTTTCGATGACAATTCGTCAATTTTCGATGACAATTCTGGAATATCGGTTTATATTCGGGTTTTAAATATTTTTATGGTACGTAAATTCATAGTCTTGAAAACTATCAGATTTGCAAAAGTATATGCAATCTTGCAATGGACAAGAGAAAATAATTTCAAGGCATACAAATCTAAGCGAATCAAGACATGCATAAATATTCAGACGGCTATTGGAGCTTTAAGGGGTTAAGGACCCATAAAGTGAATGCCGAGTAGAACTCGATATGCTGGCGGAAGATAAGTCTCAAACTAGTTTGGGTGCCAGGAGATAGAGGAATACAAAGTAACGAGCATGCTGATATACAGCCACTATATTCTACGATTCAGAGCCAGCCTAGCATTACCAGAAGTACGGTCCGGAGCAGAATGAAAGCCTGCGAACACATTTTTGGTCATGCACACAGCAGAATGTCTTGATAGACGTGTCAGACCCAGCAGGAATCAGCTACGAGTCATTACAAGACTCCCTACAGGTCATGCACCCAACCTGTAGATTATAGAGTGCCTCCACAAACATCTGGCACCCATCCTTTAGGCCTGTACAAACTAATAGAGGGTACCAAGATCGTGGAGAGGGTGACAGGAACCAATGGAAGAATACGACCGGTGACTATTTGTCAGACGGTTCCATCTTTAAAAAAAAGCTATCGTAACACAAACAGGGGGTATAGTATAACTAGACCCACTTGGATAGGAATTATTTTTACTATTTTACCAGGGGAAACTCAAAAGAACGTCATTATATGAACGAACCTAGTAAAATGTCGATTTAATGTTGCTTTTAACTTCCCGACTCACACCTGTACGCCCATGAAGAGAATTCTTGAAAATTCGAAAAGAGCGTTGACCACGCCTATTCAAATGTTTTTGGATAAACTATAATAATAATGTGATAATATGAAAAAATAAATTGTATACCCTCTTTAGTATATGTTTGCTTAAGACTATTATAAATAAACAGAAACATCGTGAGATTCCATATTCTAAGACTACAAGATGGTTTTAAAGTAAATAAAAATGTACCTGTTAATATCAGTATGGATTATTTCACTTGGCTCAGACAGATCTTTTTTTAAATTCTCCATACTTTCAGAGGGTTGTATAAGAGTAACAGTTTTATTTGAGTGTAACTCATCTTGTGGTTCTACTTCAAATGTTGATCGCAAAATGTGTAGACTTTTCTTTAAATCAGATTTTTTAAATGTTCCATTTACTTTCGGCGTTCGACGATATGTTCCATTAGCATTACCAATAGTTTGATCATTTGGTTCAATCAAGTCACTACTTTTAGTATTTTTGAAGGTAATATCTCCCGCTTCGTCTAAAATTTAAGAAAAAAGTGTTATGTTTAAAAAATATTTGCATTTTATGATATAATAAAGTTTCAAACATCTAATTATTCATAAATCAAACATTTCCATTATCTTCCTGGATTTGAAGACATCTCAGGCAATGAAATTGATAAAAACAACATACGGTGATGGTGACAATGTTATATGCGAATAAAAACAAAAATGTAAAATCAATTACCTGTATCAAAAGTTAAGTTCAAGTTATTGTTTTGATTCTCTTTACTAATGTTGCTGGTACCATTAATTGAAAATTTCTTTAGAAACTTTTCTGGTGGATCAGTATTTAAACTACAACTTTCGTTAAAAGAGTAAAACGATGGTGGTTCCAAATCTTGTAATAAAATCGATTCAGAATAGTCCGTATTCAGAATTTCACTTAAAACTGGATCGTTTTTAATGTAACTATTTTCCATTAAATTAGCAAATGTTGATGAGCACATTGAATTTGCCAAACTAGGAGGTGACATATTCTGTAAAGGTTCCGTTTGTTCAGAGTCTGCTAACATTTTATCAAAATATTTAGTAGTGAAAGATTGAGATAAATCAAATACAGGTTTCGTAACTTCAGTAACATTTTCTTCTATAACGTAACTTTTAGAGTCTACTCCGAATGTATTTGTGTCGCTGCTGCTTCCATACATATCGTTGTTGTATCGTTCTATACTGGGACGGCAGTATTTTCTCTTTGGACGTGTAAACGTTCTTGTATCTACATCTTTATGAACATCGACGGAAGATATATTTGATAAAAAACCCGAACTCGACTCTGAACGATTGCGTAGCCAATCACATAGATTGGTAACCCCATCATGGTTGCAGTGGGTTGAACACAACCTACAAAAGAACAAAATATAAATTTAAATCGTTCTTCTAGAAAAGAAAACGAACTATGCACACAGTATTGGTAAGTATAAATTGTTAACAAACTAATAAACGCATTGGGGATATTGCCTCGGAAGGTAATCCCAGGTATTTAGGTAAGGATCTGAAAATGTTTATTATATTATTTTGCCAATGAATATTCATTTATACGTAAAAGCATGAAAAATAAATAATTATACGCTTTTAAAAGCATCATATTTGAATGTTTTAACTCACAGGAACGCAGTTACAAAAAATGATCTAAGAAGCTAAGATAAATGAAATTTTTAAGCGCGTCGCTATTTTGAACGAATGACTTCATAATTGAAACGGCTGAAATGGCTATCCCCACCACTCTGGAGAATTTTTCAGTATTTTTAAAGTTGTAAATCATTTTAACCAGGTTTCACAAAAAAAGATGGGAATAGGGAACCGGACAACTTTTCAAATAGTGTTTAAAAATAATCTTTATTCATATATATAGCCATAAAAAATAATATTTTAATTAAATAAATCCTCTGGAGTACTTGAAAACGTCAAAAACATAATTTATTTAAAATTGCCGCGAAAACAGCACTTCATGTCAATTCAGATCGCGTGACGTCATATGGAGGTAAACAAACTACGAGCCATATTACAAGTGATCAGTGCTTGGATAAATTAAGAATTTTGTGTTTCTTAATCATCATGGACCGAAAAAGATATCGTTGTTGTATTGTACCTCAATGTGGAAATACATCAGTAACTACTCCAAATAAAATTTTCATTGATGTACCTCGAAAACCAGACATACGAAAGAAATGGTTAGACCTAGCAAGACGAAAGTGCGATGAAATGTCTGTTACTTCACCAATTTACTTTTGTGAAGATCACTTTGATGTAAGTACTGTACCTATAGTGTTATTACACAGCCTATAATACAAATAATCATATTTAGTGTGTATGATATGTAGATGTTATAGGTTATGTTTTACTTATTTCTTCAATCATTTCTATGGTTAAGATAAACAAAAAGAGATTGAAATACTTACACAAATGTTTTCCTATTTCTAAATTCGACAGAACAAAAGTCGGAATTAGTGGCAAAGAAACTGCTGACCATGAAAATATCAACTTTTGGGAGATTTCTATTTTCGGCTTTTGTATAACCTTGTTCCATAATAAAAACTTAACAGAAGGCTTCAAGCACTTACGACAACTTCTGTTATAACTATAGTCCTTCAATTCGTAACTAATTACAATTAAATATTTTTAGAAAAATGCAAATAAATCGTAGAAAAACGCGAAATAACATACAAAGCAGTGCTGTTTACTTATGGCTACCTACATATGACGTTACGCACCATGGAGACTAGACAAGGAGTACGAACTCCATGTATGCAAATAGGGCTACTAAAATAAGAGGGCGCTGGTGTTCCATTTGTACCAAGATGACGACCAATGAGGACGTAGTTTGAAATCAAATAAATAATTTTTAATTATTTCATTATTCATTTATTTACACAATGAAAAAAATAGTTCGATCATTCAGATATAAATAATAAAAACCAATTTAATAATTCACGATTATTTAATTGTCTATATTCATACCGGTACAAAAGGAACACTAGCGACGCTAGTGGTGAAAAAAGTAAACCTAATATGTACGATACCGTGGACAGATTTTGGCAATTCTCCCGGTCGAGTGCGTACTCCTTGTCTAGTCTCCATGTTACGCACTGTGATTGGCGTTTGGGTTCTTACACGTCACAGATAATTTACGCAACTTTATTTATTGATTTAAAAATATAAATCATTGTTATTTCTTAAAAATCTTTATTGAGTGATATTGTTGTATAACAAACTTTATTTTAAAACACATTTTAATTTTTTTTTCGATTACTGTCCGGTACCCTATTTAAGAATTTATATCTACTAAGTACTTGGCACAACAAAGGTATTTGTTTAAAAAACAGACCTGAAACATTCGAACTATTGTTGTAAATGCCTGGCGACTCTATCAATCCTATCTAGCACGAAATCTACTCTTAAAAGTTTTTGTCTTTATAATTTTTTTCTAAAATATATAGCTGCCGAAATATAGCAACAAAAAGGAGAGAAAAACTGAACTTTTATCTTTTTCACAAATTGTTTAACCAAAAATTTTGCCCACATTGTGAAAGTATGCATTTGCAGTATTAAATATGATTCCAATTTTGTTTTTTTCGTTTACTTCATGGATGTTTTGAATTGAATATTTGTTGCTACTTTCAAATGATTGTATTTACCTTTATTATAAGCTTTTTTGTACTTCCTACAAGATAAAGTCCAGTACTATTGTTTTTGTTTATATACTGTTTGCTGGTTTTTTGGTACCATCACAAGTTGACCTTGCTCATTTCGTTCATTTAAAATATCCAGGTTTTGGATACCCAATTATCTTTATTAATTAATGTATTAAAGTATTTACTCACCACTAGGACAGAAAGGTATTATTTTTACACAGAGGTTAGTTCATAAACCCACTTACACTTCACTGTTTCAAATTAAATCTTAGAGCCGTTACTCACCAGGTTTCATCGTTTCCAAATTGTATATTATTAATATCTATAGTTTCATTATCTATAAGGCATGATGTTAACGGTGAATTTGAAGTACTCCGACCCCTAGTGAAATCTTGTGAATTTGGACTACCCGATGACAATTCCATTTTTTGGCACAATATCTATAACAATACAATAAATTTCTTCTTTTAAAAAACATATTTGCTGTTACTTACTTATTGTATGACAGTTATAATGTGGTCATAAGAAATTGTTTTAATCTTATTAACTAATTTCTAAAAATGATAAACGATTTTATTAACAATGGCAAAAATTTACCCGTCCATTGCACTTTCCAGATACACAGACACAATACAATATAAGAAATTATTATATTTTATCTCTGCAACTGTCTAACGTAATCAGAATCGCCAACATCACAACCAAATTCTAAATAGTATATCTTTTTTCTAACAATAATGAATGTATATATACATCACTCTCTAACATGTAGTAAACAGTAGTTTATATGTTGGCTGTATCTATTTGTGTCACAAAATGTCAAAGTAAAAAATAAAAACATAACCTATTTTATTTTTGTAAGATCTAAAAATGGACAAATATGTCTTGGTCGAATATTTAAGTACTATAAAATGTGCAATAAGCGAGACATTTAAAAATACTTTACGTATTAAAGTAAATTACATCCAATTTTTACTCACAATTTAGTAACTTTTAATTTTGTAGATTATTAGTTTTGATGTGTCCAATCAGTATATCATTTTAGGAACAAGTAGTGGAGGAATTTATATATTTAAACGAAGTCCCTGTGAATTCCTGAGGTTAATACCAAGTAAGGTAATTTTATTTGTTCTCGTTGTAAACTCAATCAAAACGAACTTTTTATATACTTTATTCAGGAAGGGCCTACAGTTTTAGTAAAGATTTCTCCAAATGAGAAACATTTATCCTTGGCTAGTTCTAAAGGCCTAATAATTACATTAGAGGATTGCTTTGTTGATTTTAATTTGAGGCCATTTGTATATTCTGAACATGAAGGTAACACTATTACTGCTATGCAATGGCATGGTAATGATCTTTATAGTGGTGATAATACAGGGAAAATCTCTATATGTTGTGTAACCTCTACATTGGTAAGTATTTTTTAGATATGAAATTATTATGACTACATTATCTAAAAATAATTGAGAGTAACGGTGTAGTTACAGAACCGTATTAAGATAACCCAAAGACTGTATAAAATAAATCTTATTCGTTCTGAGTTTTCCCCCATACTACTTTTTTTAATGAGTAAAGTATTAAAAAATCGCTTTCTATTTAATAAACGAAGGAAAGAGTGACTGGTTAATATTAATACGAAAATGGATATTGATTAAAACTTATAATAACATTTGATTAATTCGAAAACATAATTTACATTGAAGTGATTTCTAATTAAAAATATTTATCGATCTCTCAATAATGTCTCACTAGATAGTTGATTGTAGATTATAATTAGGGTTGATTGCTCTAGGTACCCTACATCTAATTATGAGTCCATAAGGTCTAGACTTTTAAGAAAGTCTATTATCTGCTTAGTATGTACGTTTGTGACCTAATCAGACTCTAAGAAGACCTGTCTCATATATTTATGTCGTTGGCGAACAATTACTCTGCAGTTACAGGTAATATGTTCAGCCATTTTATCTGCATACTCACAGAATCTACATGTTCCACTGTCCACTTTGACCATTTCACAAAGATTTGGTCAGTGTCCTGTGAGAATTCCTGCGGTTATTCTGATTTGAGGCTTCTGAAACTCTATTCAGTGAAGCGACGTGAAGGCCGTATTAACCTTTTTGCTTGTATTTGGTCTGTAGTGTTTTCCCAGTAGGTACACTTTGTTCCTTTTCCCAATTACGAACTTTATCCATAATGCCGCATTTTAAGATGCCACAGAAAAATTCAGGTCATATAAAAGGTTCAGCTCCTTTTGTGAGACTATCAGCAATCTCATTTCTGACAATTCCTTAATGCCCTGGGACCCACAGCAAAGTTACTTTGTTCTGTTTAACCAGCTGATTAAAATTATTTTTTATTTTCGTTTCGAACATTCTTTTTGGATTAAGGCGTTTTTTAATGCTCTCTTAAGCACATAAGTCTGTTGCTAAAAGCTTCGCTTGGATAATGTCTTACTAGCTTCGTATATGAACAAAACCAAGAGGTTCTACCTTTTTGTACAGAATATATATGTAATGTATATCCAAAAGATTAATTCTACTGTATATGCCAACTTTTTTCTTCATTTTTGTAGAATTATAATAAAATATATTTATATTTTTAGACGCAAGTAATTTTCCAATCCTCCTCTTCAGTTCTGATGCAATTGGATAGTAGTATAGTCCAAATAGATGCTTACAAAAATTATTTACTCATATCAACTAAAACCCGTACTTATTTATGTGATACAGAAAAAGAACAGTACAAACAAATTGGAAAAAAACCAAGAGATGGTATGTTGGGTGCTTGTTTTTCTCAACATGATTCATCAGATTATTTAGATAGAACTCAAAGAGTGAGAAAAGCATTTAGAACGTTAGAGGGAGAAGAAACATTTGACAATATTTTAAGCAATAATGATGTAAAAATTTATTGTGCTAGACCAGGTGCTAGATTATGGTCCGCTAATTTCGACGCTACTGTATTAAGTACCTATCAATTTAGAAATTCTTTGAATCAGTATTCTTCAAATACTTTACTTATAGAAAATAGTAAAGATGCACGATTGCGATTTTCGAATGAAGATAGTAAAGAAATTTCCGAAGATGTAAATTTTGGTAAATTATATTCATTGACTCCAAATATAATAGTAACATACGATAATAAAGGAATATATTTTTTTAACACAGCAACTAATAAGTTATTATCGTGGACTCATATTTTTAAAAATATTAAGAGCATCGTTATTCTTAAACCTTATATTTACGTATGGAGTAATGATTTACACATTAACATTATAACTTTATGTTCTTTGGAGGAGTTAATTATCAGCATACTATTTAACAAACAGTATTTTTTATGTACCGAAATTTGTATACATTTTGAACAGGATGTGTTGCAGTTAATAGAGTATTCAAAGAAAATAAATTTACTTAGTATTTTAGATACGAAACTAAATGAAATGAACGAAAAAGAGTTATTAGAAAAAATAAAAAATATTTTATACAAATTAAAAGATTATTATACTGAGCAAAAATTGGAGCTTAAAGTAGAAAATGGTGTAGTAGTAATAAATAATGAATACTCTCCTCAAATTGAAAATCATGAAATATCTTCCCCAGTAGAAGAAGATTTAAAAACTATATATAAACAATATGTACTTAATAAAACGCATAAGCTAGCAGAATTGACTGAAAGTAGCAAATTATTGAGTAATTTAAATTTGAATGAATTACCAATTATTTTTGAATCTTTTACTAAATATGTACGGGAGAAACATAATGAAGATTCTAGTAGTTGGTGCGAAGAACAGATGGTTAATTTAGTTTGTAGGAATTTAAAATTAATAGAAAATTTACAAAAGCCTGGACTCGACTATTTAAGTAAATCGTTTTTAAATATCCATAATTATGAGAAAGATACTTGTTATTGCAAATTTCCTCTACCAATTTCGCATACAAGAAAAATACAACATTTTGAATTAGCTTGTAAATTATATGAATATTCTGAGGAGAAGAATATTTTCTTAACACACATTCCGTCTTTGTATAAATATATTTTAAAAAGAACACCACAACATTCACAAAACCTTAGTCTGTTAGTACAATTTAGTGATAAGGAAGTTTATAAGAATTTTTTTGGTACCCTTACATATGATAGTTGGGATGAAATATTGAAACTATTTACAAAATTACAAACTGAACGTTGTCTGAGATGTGGAGAAAAAATTTCTTTAGAAGGAAGTCTATCCTGGACTGACATTGGGAAATTAATTGTAGAATCTATAGGATCACAAAATGCTGTCCGGTTGTTAAAACGATATTCTGAGTTTATTCCAAAAGGACATTTAAATTATCAGTTTTATCAGAATTGTATTTTTTCTCTTGTTGCTGGAAATGGTGGTAAAGCAGTTGAATTTATAGAGGAGACAACAAAAGCAGGAAATATGAAAAAGGTAATTATAAATATATTATATTTTATATGCGAATACATTATCAATAAAAGCCAATAAAGGATTTTTAACTGCTCTTAATTTCATATATGTCGTATCGAGTTGGTTTATCGCTGAAATTCTGAGCAGGTATAGCTGATAAATGATGGTCTGCATTGTAAAATTTTTATTGATTATTTATAATCATATAAAAACTTGGGTCGAGGGAAACTCATATATCGGGGGTGTGAAAAATGAAATGGGTGATAGTATTGTCCAAAATATACAAAGAAATTAAATGTGGTTCCAGCACGATGGTGCTCCGGATCATTTTCAATTGGCTTAAGAGAGCATTTATACGACCTTTTGGAGAAAGATGGATAGGAATAGGTGGACCTGTACCATCGCCTGATTTAAACCCCCTTGACTTTTTCCTTTCGGGACAAACATTTCGTATAAGCCACTCCTGTGAATTACCTCGAGGATCTGCAGCAAAGGGTGGAGCAGGGATGTAATCGAATCCTAGCCAATGAAGTTATTTTAGAAAGAGATCGACAGTCGCTGTGGCGGAGATGTCTGAGTTACATTGAAGTGGAGGGAGGGCACTTATACTCTATGTTTCTGTTGTTTGTTAATAAATATCATATTTATTTTTGTACACATTAAAAATATTTTGAACTCAAAATGGTCCGTACCTCCGAAACCGTTATTTGCGGACATATGTTTATTAACACTTTTTTGTTTATTTTGGGACATAGTGTCACCCATTTCATATATATGAAAAAAAATAATACAAACATATCTCGTGCCATGCTGTCATGGTATTCCAGATATACAACCTGGATTTGTGCATGTTTAGAATTCCTATCTCTAAACACAGAAATGGCAAAACCCTGTGTTTCGGTTTGTTAGAGCTCATCAGTACAGTACAGGTTTATCTCTTCAGTCATCTGTACTCGAATTGCTTAGTTTTAAATTTGCATTTTCATACGATTTGACCGTGTATCGGGTTAAGAAAATTTTTCGGGATCCGGCGAAATTTACATCCGATTTTGTCACTGCAAACCGGATGCCGTGACACGATAAAAATCTTTTTCAGGTATTTGAAGGTTCTAATTGGTATTTGGGTGGTAGTAGATGAAAAATCCGTATACACACTGCAATTTTTGCCTTGTTTTTTTAACAATTACAAAAATCGAAAGACGACTTATTTTTTAATAAAATTTTTCTATTTTATTTTGGAGAAAAATAGTTAAAATAAAAGTTAAAGATTTTAAAAAAAATTTCAATGTAAAAGTTATTTAAATCCATAAACAATTAAACGAGATAATTGAAATAAAAACACATCAATATAGAAATTCGTTCCGTTTCGCCGTGTGTCGTGTGAATATGAGAGATGATTTGAATAAAATACCGTTTCGAATTTAAAACCGGGCCGGACATGCAGTACGAAGTTCGTCGCTAATAGTAACGATATAAAAACGTCAACGAAGAGTTTTAGCGTGAATTTAGGCCTTAAGAATTTAAGAAATGTCGTATCATGGTCGATTTTTTTTGACGCCTAACGCGTAAAATCCAATACTAAATGACTATTTTTGAATTTATTCGTTGATAAATTATACATACCTTTTGTATTCAAGAACAAACCAGTATTTTACTTGTATAGTCGTTTTAAAGTCATTTACTCAATACAAGTATAGACAGAGGCCTTCTATTTTAAACGAAGAAACTGACATTTAGTTTAAATTGAATGAACATTAATTTGAACTTTTATTTTTATGCTGAATAAAAAAAGGATTCCCAAATTTATACATTAATAGTAAAATATTCGTTGTATCCTAAAGTGTAATTTCTAGTGAATGTCAAAAGTAATTTATTCGAAGTAGGCTAAGATTTATGTCAGAAAAACGCATTATTTTCTTATACATTGTTGTGCAAAAAAGAACAAAATGCAGTACCATCAAAGAAGTAATATCCAACAAAACACTCAGTATATGGGAAGGCCCAATGCAAACCAATATATGCAGAGAGTAATCCATCCTAATCCGATACATCCTATATCATCGAATCAAATACCTTTTGTGGGCAACGCAAATGTTTCAAAATACCCATTTAAACCTCCTAACAATGCCCCAATGGTTCGAAGACCAGAATATGTCGAAAGAAAAACTGTACAAATCTATTGTGGAACAGGTGGTAAAAATAAAAACGAGCAAGTAATGTTTAATTTTTCCAATAATAATACACGTAATTTTCCTTCCGGATCGAGTTCTAACATGAAATATCAAAATATGCCCGTTTCTGTTCATCCCAAGACAAATTTTGTGATGGAATATCAAAATATGGAAAAAAATTCGAGATCTCAAAATGTTAATCATTTTCATAATATTAATAAAACTGGAGCTGGTGTAATAAATATGTCAGATTCAAATCGTCCAATATATCAAAATTACCAATCTACAAACTCTTCGAATATGAACTATGTACCGAATAATTATAGAAGAACCGCCACTACTTACGAAACTGATGTATCCAACGAGAATTCTGTAGTTCCTATGGAAATTTCAAATACCAGTAATTGTAAAGTTGTTAATTACGAAGCCAAAAACTCTAATTTTGGAACAGTAAGTACAAGTTCTAATGGAAAAAGTACGCAAGTGACAAAAAAAGATAATCATGCAACAGAACCTAAAACTAGCGATTTTAAAAAAACATTTGGCTCGCGTCCTGCTGAGAATGTATTTATTTTAACAGGAACCGCAGAAAGACTAATTTATTGGAATAAAATTCTAAACACTTTTTGCTATTATGAGGTTATATCAACACTTGTATCAATACAAGAGGGTTCTGTACGAACACAAAAAATCATGCTTTTGCGCGATAGAACTGGACCAATTCTACAAGTTGTTTACTATCCGTTAACACACATAGCAATTGACGATTTTCATTTGGGAAAGGTGATCAGATGCGTAGGAAAAATGATTGGCCAGAATATTTTCCATGCTATCAGTATTCGCGATGCTTATCAAGAAGAGGTGGAGAATCTACAACGAATGACGCTTATATCGGAACAAAGTATCAATATGCATTTAAAAAAATAATTGTATGTTTTAATTTAAGTCCTATTATTGTTTGTTGAATGTTCTGTTTATGTAAATTGTATTGATATAATGACTTTGATCCTCAATATTTTAGATTTTCTTAAGATTAAGACTATATACGAGCCCCTTCTCAACTCAATTGGCACAACGTCAGATTTTTTAAATAATTGCTTTTATAGTGCTAAGATACGAGTACTGTATTTGTTCTTATTTATGTAGCACCATTTTTGGACTATTTTTTGAAGTCTTACTTTCAATTCAAGGATTGTTCTGGCAGGGCTTTTTATATCGCACAACAAAAGTTGGAACCCATTTAAAAATCATTTACTTTAGTCTTTCAACCAATTTAAAGTCTTTTTCGAGGTATGGCATGCTGTAGTTCTGTTGAAAGACAAAATCTTGGCCAGAACTCAAATGTTTTTCCGTAAGACTCTTTTAAAATGTCCAAATATTTGATTGTATTCCACTAACTTACTTTGTTTGTATTAAATTTCAACTTATGAACCTTTCTATGACATGTGGATCTGGAAATTTGTCTTCCGACAACATCACTTCGTTTTTTAATAATTCTTCTTAATGGCTTTTATCGGTGTCAGTAATTTTGCTTTTTCCTATATTTCGAGTCCTTTTATTGACTGAACCTGTAGTTTTATATTGTCAGACTATATTTCTTAAACTATACCAGGATAAATCTAATCAATATAAAATCTAGTCGGATTTTTCAGAATTAAAAAATCTTCCAGTAATTAAACGAATATTTCCATCAATGATCTTCCTTCTGACCATTTTTAAACAACGCGAATATCAAGACTTCAAAATTTATATCTGACAGTAATTCACATTTGTTTGGATGCCATTTTTAAAGCTGCCTCCAGTTTTAACGCAATAATAACAAAACAATAGATTGATGTACGAGAAACTAACGTTGTAAATTTGCGTTCTTCATATTTCCAAAAACATGTAAAAACAAACTGATTAAGTTGTCTTTCTCTTTTGAATATTATTTGAAAATTCTTGTTAATTAATTTTAGAACCAACAAAAACATGAGATATATAATTTTTTCATTATACCCAAAAAATCTGAGGTAAGAATGGGTTTGTATGGTTCTCGCAATTGCTGACCGATCCAAAATTTATTTCTCTTGTCGACGATGAAACTCCTCCTTTTTCGAGTCTTTTTTTTAAAGGATGAGTTCTCTCTATCAAATGATATAAGAACTAAGTACATAAACTCTGTTAAGAGGTTTATTATATTCATTATACTTACATCTATCAATTTATTGAAAGCAAAAAAAGAAAAAGGATGCTATTTTGAGTTGGTTGATAAAAAAATCATTGTCCTAAGTGTTTCCCGTTCTCTAAAACAGAAAGAGATATATTTTGATCCGATTACAGTAATCCTGAGGAAAATCATCATAATGGGGGTTAATATTGTTTATTATGTTGTAGTTCAATGCTATATCAATTTCCCCATGTTCAGAATTTTCATTTTGAAGTCTATAACTTTGGGATTATGTTTTGTAGTTTTGAAAAAGATGGTTTTATTACATCTTTTATTAAAAATCAGGGAATGAGGGCTACCCTTTTTTTGCTCACCAGTTGGCGCCACTGGCTTTGTAGGTCCGTCCATCGAATAAATTTGTAGCTGACATTTATCCGTCGTCACGTTTACAAATAAATATTAATCCATTGATATTTAGAGGAATATACCACAGTGTTGCTCAGTACTGTTCTTTCAGCCCGCTTAATTTTGCACCTCTTTTTCGTAGTTCTACTTTTAAAGCAGTCACATTCATTCACCCGTAACTCGTATTTTCCATAATTAAAAGAATGTTTTAAATTAAATATTATTATACCTCGTAATAACTCTAAAGTTAATTAAAAAGAAAAATAATATCGTGTATCCCACCCATAAACAGTGAAGCGGGGACCTCCAGCTACACTAGCGCCTCTAGCGGCGAATTCACACGCGGTATCTCTGATTGTCTTAAAATCTACTGAAATCTTGTTATGGAAATATTTTATAAATTTAATAAATATGTTACTATAAAATGTTAATAATAATGATATTAATTAATAATTACCAAATTGTTGTTTTGATTTCTGTTTATAATCTATTTTGCAGTAAATTTTATCAATAAAGTTATAAATATATTTAGTAATATGTTTTTTATCTATTTTGCCTATATTACGAAAATGCCTCCTCTTAGGGGTGCCAAAGATCTGTGAAGATTTTTTTTTATTTTATCTTATAATATTAACGTAAGAGCCAAAAGTGTAGCTGATAGTTGCCAAATTTTATATACCTTACTCCGACTAAATTTATTTAACTTTACATTCACTCTCTGGATTGTGTTTATATATATTAACACAATTTTATATATTTTTTTCCAAATATAATCAAATAGTTTGATGTATAAAGAAGTGCCGACGTCTTTGTGACACTATTACCGACAAGATGTGTTTCGAGACATACAGGCGAGTCGCTAATAGGAACCGAATTGGTGGTAACGCGATGGTAGTTAAATTTCGGAGTTGATTTAGTAGAGCCACTCTTTACTGAAATGGGAATCGGTACAGCGAGTGATTCTACTATTCTGACTGACCTCTGACCTTGCATAATGTTTCATTTTAAGACTAGTAAAAAGTGGCGTCAGTGTGTTTATTGGAGAAATTAGTATAATAAGAAATTATAATACTATGGCGTTTTGGTGACCATTTAAAACTGGTGATCAAGATCCATCATCGTCGCAATTATCAATAGAAGACAATTATATTAATGACAGTCTTGAATTAAAACACAAAGATTTACACGTTCGATGTCAACGCGTTGTTTTAAATATGTATCACTAGACAGAGATAAAATATCATTAATGTATAAATGTTTCATGTGGAAAAGCCAAATATTAGACATAAATAGCATCTATATAAAAAAAAATACATTTCTATATCACCTTTTCTTCCTTTTTTCAGTTTTATAACGCCAACTATCGAGGCAATGAGGCACTTTCCGATTTAGTGGAGCAAAATGAATCGACATTCAGATTCGGGAGAGCGTCAGGACATATTGTGAACTAAACTGAGATCCTTCTTTTTCTTCCTTCTTTCTTCTTCAACTTGGATTACTCCTGTTTGTCTGCCTCTATTCTGTTAATGTACTTGTTGTCTGCCAGCTCTCTTTCCATCTTTTGATTGGTCTCTGAGGTCTTTTGCTATATGGTTTTTGGTAGTGTCCCCTGTTCCATTCTGTCCACGCGTTGATCCCATGGCTTTCGTCTTAGGATGTCAGTTTTCCTTACTCTGTCGAAGGCATTCTTCAAATCTACAAAGTAGGTACATATATGCCGGTTTGTTGTATTCAATTGATTTCTCTACTAGTTGTCTTATTATAAATGTAGCGTCTTCTGTGCTTCTGCTGTTTCTAAAGCCTTGTTGTTCTTCGGTCATGTTTATTTCGTTTTCAATTTTGTAGTTTCAATGTCGTGTTTATAAAATTGAGATTCGACAGATGAAAATTGTTCTTTGAGCTTAAGAAAAAATGCATCTTAAAGAGATGGAAAATGAAAAGTTTGTAACGAAAATGAATTTAATTTTTTACACGGGGTTGTTGAGGTCACTGAACACGAATTTTATAATGGTGATCGTCTCTGAACTACCTGGTATCCAAAATGGGACTGCATCTTTATGTTTTACATAAAACTCCAGGCGATGACTTCCACTCTAGGCC
Source organism: Altica lythri (assembly GCA_964028335.1). NCBI lineage: Eukaryota > Metazoa > Arthropoda > Insecta > Coleoptera > Chrysomelidae > Altica > Altica lythri. The sequence continues at coordinate 67,816 of CAXIIO010000947.1, read as the reverse complement.
GATTACTTTAAAGACTAAAAAACTGATGCCATAACATTTGTTCAGACTTCACCTGTTTTGAAGCTGAAGAACCAGCTTCAGTCCACTGTAAACGTGATGCCTTCCATTTGGAAAAGACGAAGGGAACCTCAGAAATCTTCGTCGAAGGCTCACTTTTTTTTGTATTCAGTGTTTTCTCCATTTGTTAATTATGTTCACATCTACCATCTATCTGTAGGAGGGTTACATCATCTTCTAGGTCTGCTGTGGCGTGTGTCCTCCGCCGTGTGTCCTTCCATTTGGCAAACTCCAGGCCATGACATCCACTTTGTTCAGACTTCACCTGTTTTGGAGCTGAAGAACCAGCTTCAGTCCACTGTAAACGTGATGCCTTCCATTTGGAAAAGACGAAGGGAACCTCAGAAATCTTCGTCGAAGGCTCACTTTTTTTGTATTCAGTATTTTCTCCATTCGTTAATCATGTTCACATCTACCATCTATCTGTAGGAGGGTTACATCATCTTCTAGGTCTGCTGTGGCGTGTGTGCTCCGCCGTGTGTCCTTCCATTTGGCAAACTCCAGGCCATGACATCCACTCTGGGCCGATTACTTCAAAGACCATCGCCGTCATTAAATTTGTGTCTTTGTGTCTTTTTTTCTTATGCTCAAATGCAGTTTTCATCTGTGGGAGATTAATTTAGTTTACAAGCTGTCCTGACGCTCTCCCGAATCAAATGGATAAAGTTAGATGCTGATTTGTGTTGCTCCGCTTTTTACTGCTTCTCTGCCTCATATAATATACTTCTTGTTATTTATTACTAGCTTTTGCCCGCGACTTCGTCTGCGTGTAATTCGAATAAAAGCAAGGTCTTTATGTATCAATAACTGGTGCCCGCGACTTCGTGTGCGCAGTATTAGTATTTCGAGTAGCTTATATTAGCGTGAAAAGAACTAACATTATGACATTAAAATTATAACATACATAATTTTTGGGTCGTATTTGAAAAATATAACAGTCTGACAATATTGAGATGTTACATTCGCACTGTAATAACGTAACAATATTGTCAACATAAGAAATACAGTAATTTTTTCAGACTTAAATGACATTTATCGTTATATTTTGGACAATTCACACAATATCTTTATAAATTATAGCCTATATGTTATTCTGATCTATAAGCTACATTACTGTAAAGTTTCATTAAAATCCGTTTAGTAGTTTTTGCGTGAAAGAGGAACAAACATCCATACATCCATCCAAACAAACTTTCGCCTATATAATATTAGTAGGATAGGATTATGACATTAAAATTATAACATACATAATTTTTGGGTCGTATTTGAAAAATATAACAGTCTGACAATATTGAGATGTTACATTCGCACTGTAATAACGTAACAATATTGTCAACATAAGAAATACAGTAATTTTTTCAGACTTAAATGACATTTATCGTTATATTTTGGACAATTCACACAATATCTTTATAAATTATAGCCTATATGTTATTCTGATCTATAAGCTACATTACTGTAAAGTTTCATTAAAATCCGTTTAGTAGTTTTTGCGTGAAAGAGGAACAAACATCCATACATCCATCCAAACAAACTTTCGCCTATATAATATTAGTAGGATTGTTTGAAAAAAGAAAATGCTGGAATGACTGACAATGCGATTGTTTCGAGAATTCATGAATTAATACGAATCGGGTATACGACGATATATAAACGCTTAAGGATCATTCTTTAAAACGAAAGCCACCAAATAAAAAATTGGGTAGGTTTGACACTGCTGCAAAGGACGTTATTCAACGAACAGTTTATAACTTTTACAAATAAAATAGACTGCCTACTTTAGAAATGATTCGTGAAAAATTCAGAGATTTTTCTGAATATAATTATGCAAGTTTGCTATATTAATTTACTTCTTTTACAGTTTACCGATTCCATGCAACAGTTCTTACAAAAGAAGTATTCAAACACTCCATTTGCATCATCTCCTGGTCAATCTTCGGGCAGTATTGTAAATTGTGCAAAATGTCAGTTACCTATTAATAATCCAATTTTAACAGAATTTAAAAGATGTCAGTGTGGTAATGTATTTCATCAAATTTGTCTAAATAATAACAATAATATTTGTCAGCTATGTGTTAATTTAACAAATAATTGAAAGTTTTGAGGATTGAAAAAAGGAAAAACAGGGTATGATATATATATTGTTTATAAATAAAGAGTGATATTGTGATATTTTTTTACGAAATTATTAATACAATTTTAAAATTTTTTAAATATATCGTCTTTTATCCCCAAAAACTAGTGATTAATATATACTCATTAGCACGAAAAATAAGGCATTTTTAATACTTTGTGATATATTTCTTAAACACAAAGAAAATGATTTTTTAACAATTAACCCTTTAATTGAATTGCAATAACCAATTAAAAAATGGGGCCAGAAAAGCGCTAATGGGGAAAATGACTAACTGGGGCGAATTTCGGTTCCATTCCTCTAAATCACGTGCGGGTGAGTGTAGATTGTTCTGATTACTGAGCCAACTTAATTTTATTGTAAAGATAACTTTCAATGTTTCCTTTGTTCTTACTTTCATTTCTAATATTAAATCTCTGTGAAATATAAGTATAAACTGTAAATAATATTTTTTGAAGTTATACTTCTATTCGTGCGCCCGGCGTGTAAAATTTGTGTGGGATTAAATCGGCAAAATCATTACATTACATATTGTTATGATTCTCCTTTTGTATCAATGGTTTTTGGGCTGTTAGGCCGGCGTCGATTGTCATTTCGACTTGACGTTTCGCCAACACGAGCGGTTGGCATCTTCAGAAGTTGCTTCCTGGTTGACAGTCTGCGAACTAATAAACTTTGCGTGATCGGAGTCCGTATTTATACGTCGGGAAGGAAGTGGGCGGGGCCTCAGTTGCTTTCGATTCCACTCGGTTCTGGTCGGTGTTGTTCGTTAAGGGTAGAGTTTTCGCACCCTTTATTATCGGGACCCATGTTTTGTTAATCTTGACTGCTTCTTCTTTTTTATTAAAGTTGTTCGGGTGCTTTTCTATCTCTATGGCTTCTCTATAGAGTCTGGAATGGTATGCTGATGTAGTAGCAAGGACTTGGGTCTCCTCAAACTTAATCCGATGGTCCATAGTGAGGGTATGTTCCGCTACGGCGGATTTGTCTGTCTGCCCCAGACGGCAATTGGCCTTGTGCTCTCTAATCCTGGTGTTGATCGAGCGTTTGGTGGTTCCTATGTACACGCTTCCACATGTGCACGGAATGCGGTAAATTCCCGAAGCCGACAGTGGATCTCTTCTGTCTTTTGCCGATCGAAGACATTCTTTGATTTTTCTTGTTGGTTTGAAAATAGTTTTCACATTTTTCTTTCTTAGCAATCGACCAATTCTGTCTGTCACTCCCGGAATAAAAGGCAGAAATGCTTTTGCCACTGGTTGGATTTGCTCATTTTCCTTGGGTCTACGATTTGTTGGTCCAATCGATCTTTTGATTTCCCGTTCTGAATAACCATTGGCCCTTAAAGCATCATGAATATGAGTTAGCTCTGCGTTTAGTGCCTCGGGTTCGCAAATCCTTACAAATCCTATACAGTAAGATATTTTATTTACATAATAGACACAGTGATACCATAACAATATGTAATGGCGTAAGTAAGAGAGACAGAAACACATATAGGTATATTGTTCGTAAGAACAAAAATTAAATATTTACCACATGTTATTAGTCATAACTATAAGTCCTTTGAATACCGTTTAAACATTCAGTACATTGAAAAGAGATAGGAATACAAAAAACAGTCTGAGCTAATGTTTTAGTATCATAGTGACGTATCACATTGTATTTAACAGATTATTTTATTTTTCAGTCACCTAAGTATACATATTTACTCTAGTATTTTATATTATTATATCCTGCACTATGCTTTTGAGGTTGTTGGCTACATTAAGAGAGTTTTTAAGAAATGTATTTCAGTTAACTTCTTGGGAAATTATAATATTCTTTCATTAATTCCAGAAAATTATTATAAATATTCTTTCATTCATCGCATTATATATGCGTATGGGTTACTTCTTCGGGAATTTTCAAGTTTAACTTTTTATGACTTGGCATGACTACTTGGTACCTACGTGACTTCTTCTTGAATTTTCGCTATTAACTGCTAGTTTTTATATCACTCTCTTTCTTTGATCTTTCTCCCTCACCTTGTTGTAGTGCTGGGACATCGAAATAAAACATCGATTGTTAACATCGGAGGCAACTATCGATGTAGGCAAAACTTCGATAAGAAAACATCGATATTCAACAAACATCGATGTTAATTTATAGTTATTATCCTAACAAGTGCGGAAAGTTATACTTTCCCGCACGCGAACTGCCGATGCCCGAACGACGCGAAGCGGAGTTCGGGCAAGCAGTTTAAGTGCGGGAAAGTTCATTTCCGCAAGTGTTAGGATCAATACTTTATACAACTACTGCTCTGGAAGTAGAATTTGAGAGGTATATAACAAATAATTTTTTCTTTTGACACATCTGGCAATAAATTTGTTGTTGCATTTTTAGCTGATTCAACTAGTTCAGGTGGAGTTAAACATCTTGTTAAATCGACCATTATTTTAAATAGTACACTTTTTTTAAATACCTACACTTTCTTTTTGCGTTTAATACAGTTGCGTTGTGACATAAATTAAAAAGGGTTAGGACTGATCGAGTAGTCTCTCTAGTCAAATAAAAACGACAGATAGTTTAGGCGGAATCCGTGTAGTTATGTGGTCATAACCAAACATGTGCGTTTATGAAATACATATAGTCAAGTATGCGACTATTGTGTACTTCGGAGATGACATACTGCGCTCGAAAAGTCAACTTCCTGAGCAGGCGTTGTATAAAATAATTAAAAACGTGGACGTAATATTAGTTATATGATTAGGAAATCGTTTTTTAAACATCGTCTTTTAAAATATGTCTGAGCTATCCTATTCCTGATTCTGTATGCTGGCACTATCTCTGTCTCTATCTGTTTCTGCATTTTTTGTTAAGTTACTTCTACTTGTTGATGGCATAGCAATTTCAGATTCATTAGCTCGTTTTTTTTTCTATGTAGTATCAATATTCTTTTCTCTAAAACCTCTTTATGTACTTCTTGAATGTAGCATTTTAAATTTGTAGCATCACCAGAAGTTTTAATTTTTTTTAATGCATATGTAATTATCACTATCCTTTCTAAAATACTGCCATAAATAACACACTTCCGTGCTGAGTGTGTGTGATTCCCCAAATCTCACTCCATGTCAGTGAAAAGAAAATGTAAAATATTAGATAGGAGATAGGCAACACAAAATATATACAAACCAATCGACCCTTGCTAGCTAATGCTAAACATCGATCAGTAATCATCGATATACCTCGATGTTGGTCACGTTCATCGAGATAGTAAACGATGGTCACGTTTGACATCGATGTTAAAATATCGACATCGTTTCCCAAAACTATGGAGGGTAGAGGTAAGGAGAACGATCTTAAATGGGAAATGATTAAAAATGTGTCCACTTTTTAGAGGTACATAGCACTTCTCAAACTTGCCACTACAATGGCGCTAAAGTAGATGTAGGGTACAGAATGAATGTAGCAGTTTTGGCAAATTGATTGAAATGTCGTATGATTTCGTAATATAAGTCACAAATTATATAAGTGCTATAAAAAAACGTGGTCAGCGAATTCAGTTTAGTGTATTTTAAATTCGTTTTATACTTTATGATTATTTTAAAAATGGTGTCATAATAAAGCGGAAATGTGTCTTTCCTTGTTTATTTATCTATCCTACTCTAAGAAATTTTGGCGCTTTTTTTAAAATTTACCCTACTACGATCGTAGCGCCACCCTTATTTACCACATTTTGACGGACACATTCAATACACGGAGACAGTTCTCCTTACCTCTACCCTCCATACCCAAAACATCGATTCTTTTCAATCATCAATGAACATCGCCCAGCATTACCTTGTTGCCAACCTATATGCTAGTCAAAATATTTGATACTGCACACGTTGGCGGCACTGATTAACCTTATACTTTACAGTTTTTAGTTGATATTATGTACACACGATATATATTTTCGCAATACATTAGATTTTGATTGATAAGCGATATTTTGTAACATACTATTGGAGAGATGAAGAGTTTTTTTACTTTACATTTCATTTTAACTTATAAAAAGGACACGAAAGTTCGGATTTATGATATAGTAGGTCCATGCATCAAGTATATAATGATTTTGCTAAATCATTCCCATACAAATTTCTAAATCCGGGCGCGAGCATAGAAGTTTAGTCCCACTGACTGCCACATCTTTTTTTTTACAAAAATGTATAGAAAGTGTTATTTTAATTAATTCAGACTTATAATGGGGCAATAACTATGTATTTAGCAAAAAAAAACAGATTTTTACATATAGAAATGGTACAAATTTTATCATTTCAAAATACACGGAAATGTGATAAAAAATAAATTAAACTAGTAACACTATGAACATTTTTTTATTATTAAATAATTTAAAATCACAACAAATAATGGTAACAGAATAACATTTCAGTGCCCAATGAAAAAAAAAAGAAGTTTAATTTAGACTCTTTGGTGTTCGTAAATTTCTTATTGGCACTGTAATGGTTTTAAAATACAAATTGTACTAAATAATTTTTTAAAATTCGACAGTCTCGTAAATAATTTTTTTAATTCTAGATTTTTTTATAATCATTCTCCATATTTTATGTTAAGCTTTTTGTTGTTTTAATTTAAATCAATAAATTTTTTAATTAATTATGGACTTTTCAATCTTACCTGGAATTAACGTTTCAAAATAAAAATAATTATAATAATTAACCTGAATAAAATTTGGATAATTTTTTTATCATTCCAAACCTAGACTCCAATTAATTCCTTGTACTAGAAAGAGGATCATTGGTTGCCACGCTACTAACCATCTTATCCAGTCTAATAATTGACCAAATAAGACATGTGGTTTTTCCCATGGATTGGAAAACATTTTTTTTAAGTCTACTTTTTCTTTACAATAAGGACAAGTCTGTTTTTTCCCTACTATACACCAGCCTCTTATACAGAATTCATGAAATCTGAAATATCAAAAAACAAGCATTACATTTCGATTCGATTTTATAAAAATTTTGGTATAAACAAAATTGTAGTCGATTCATCGATAAAAAATGTAATACCAAAGAAAACACAAAGTCTCGTACCACGCAAATTATTTTATTGTATTCTATTCAAAAAGGTTGACAACTAGTTTCGACCAACAAGGTCATCATCAGGTCTGTGAAAAAATATGGAAATGATAGAAAGAAATACAATTAAAATTAGAGTTTAACAACTTACCAAATGCAAAAAGTAAACGTTATCAAATACAATTGTATAAATACATTATTTCAATGGAAAGCAACTAAGAGGTAAACTGGTTTCTATATCTTCTACACCAAATGTCCCACGGTGGTAAAAACAAGTGTGTAGTGAGGAAAAAAGAGGTAGAGATAGAACAATAATGGTTGAGAAATAGTGGTACGGAAAAAACTATGTTAAGAACATTAATAATTAGTAATATAAAATAAAACTTAAACACATTACTGGAAAACTGGAACTGAAAATTTGTAGTTGTCAGCTACGGCATCAGCAAAACTTGGTGTTGGGTGATCCAAAATTTGGTAAAAATAAAGGTCAAAATAAAATGAAAGCTATGAACGAGCTTATAGAAAAACAGGTGTTCTGTATGTAAGAGTGTCAAAACCCAAGAGATTAACGAAGAAAAAGTTAATGTATGATAACCATAAGATGGAAGTTTTTTGACCTGTATAACAAAGGTGATGAATTTCAAAACTTGTGGATAATAAGTCCACGTCAAAGGAAAGGATCTTAAAACACCAAAAATGATGTCAAAATTGGCAATGCAACGTAGTAGTAAGTAAGAATGTAACGATGAATATTGTTCAAGCCGAACACAGAAGCATGTGAGGAGGAAAACTTTAAAACGTTGGGCGAAAATGTCATAAGTAATATAAAACATCTTCAAAGTCGGCGAAAACTCCTCTCGCCCCCCGATAAAAAATGTAAATACATAAAAAGCATTGTAAATTTTGTATTTTTTTATAAAATTAAGAATATTGACACGGTTCGTGATTGTTGAATTTGATTTAAATATAAATACTCGTTGATAATACAGTTTTTCTTCTCTACCAAAGGTTGATTTTCTATAACATTTTTTCATGAAAAAGGTTGTTTTTTCCATAAATAAGACAGTTTTTCATAGAAAAGGTTGTTTTTTCTACAATTATCTACGTACCTACACAAACAAAACTATAAAAACAGAGAGAAAGGTCGTAATATTGTGAATTTTTGTTTGTAATTAGAGAATCTTTAAAAAGGGTAACCGATATGGTTGTCAAAAGCTTAAAAAAAATCGGGTGGGGCTGTGCTGGGGCACACAGCCGTTGGTTTTCACGTGAAACGTTTATGTTAGCGATATCGATTGTCTGTTCATTTGTTACGTCCATAAGTACAGGTATTCCAGTGGTAGAGGTTCTCGCGAGGTTGGCGGCAGCAGAAAAGTTCCTCGCGGCGTCGGCTTTTTCGTCGGCAGTGGCCTTACGACTTTCCCGAAACCGTTTCGCCCCCCCTTTCCAACGATAGCCGTGATTTATATTTCTGGCTGGGTCTTGCACGAGCTGAGGCCGACATGTTTATTTTGTAATTATTAAGGTACGATGATATAATAGACCTTTTCGTTACGGTCCACTTTTTGAAACTGGTACTCGTATGTTTCGGCGAGATTTTAAAGACGTTTCGCGTCAAAAGTAAAATCAGAATTTATTAGGCATTTTTAAATTTAAAATTGTAAGAAAGTCTTAAAATAATAGAAGAAAGTAAAAATTTATACTGAGAATATTAAAATAAGTTAACAATACAGTCGTAATAAAAATGTTTGTTCTGTTAAGTATCTATTATTTGCTTTCGTAAAACGTATTATATAAAAATTGTTATCACATTATTAAAAGATATGGTTTGATAAAATCAGCTAAAATTAGTTAAAGGGATATGAATTTAGATAAGTAATAACAAAATTACTTACACATGCTGGCAGCTTAATTTATACGTATTCTCTATTACACCTTCTTCATCTTCACTAACTAAAAATTTGTTGCCACATACGGCACAAACTGATGGATCTAAATTTCTTGTACTAATACCTTGTGGTGAATAATACTAAAAACAAATACAAATATGTATATATAATAACAACAAAATCTATTTCAATATATAATTAATATCCGTTAATAGATTTTAACGATGGTATGGAGTAACGTATGCCTTAAAAGTTTTGGCACGAAATATTTATTGGATTGTTTTTAATGAACAAATTTATTTATTATAAACTACAACTCAATACTATACTATTGAGCATGCCTCAGGACAGGATAGTCCCCAGGTATAACTTTGTGAGAAACTTTCGAGTAGAAATCCTGGAGAGGGACTCATGGGACAATGGCCCCTCAATCCAAGGGGAGTCAATCTGGTATACCGATGGCTCAAAGACTGAGAAAAGCACAGGGTCAGGTATATACAGTAGAGGACACAGGATAAAAGTTCAACTAAGTCTAGGTGCGTAAAGCACAGTGTTTCAGGCTGAAGTAATGGCCATACAATACTGTGCAACGGAGATCGTAAGACTGGGTATAACGGGTAAAACCGTAGTCATATACTCGACCAGCCAAGCAGCTCTAAAGGCGATAGTCTCGGCACAAATAAGCTCACAGCTGGTGTGGGACTGCGTTGGGACCCTGACACATGCCGCAAGTCAAAATTCTCTGACACTGGCATGGATACCAGGACACTCTGGGTTTCGAGGCAATGAGAAGGCTGATGAATTGGCCCGTGCGGGAGCTAATACCCCAATGATTGGTCCTGAACCATTCGGCGGGAGTTGCAGACACATTCAGAAAGGCAGCCAATGGAGGCTAGAGAAGGCCCAGGAGTGGTGGGAAAAATCACCGGGCAAACGACAAGCCAAAGTCTTCATAAAGGGATACTCGGCGAAGTTTACTGCTATCACAAAGGCAAAACGATGTCAGAATGATTAGCAGATGAAGACATCTGTCGATACTGCCAAGAGGAGGAGGAAACCGCATTTCATGTCCTATGCCAATGCGAAGGCCTTGCAAGGACGCGGTATCTAGTACTGGGAGAGGAGAAACCGGCTGCTCCAAGTTATGCGGAGAGGCCTCTGTCAAGGCTATAAAGTCTCATTAAGAGGGCAGGGCTGGACAAGGTTCTCTAATCCTATTATTGAGATAATGGGTGGTCAAAATAGATCTGCAAAGGTCGCAGTGATACAGGCTAACAGCCAACCCAATAAACATCTAATCTAATCTATATTCAACTTTTATTGATCAACTATACTTGACTCGTGAGAATGCGCCATTAGAAATTCTGTATTGTCGAGCCAGTGACCTCATTTTTGCTTATTTCACCAATCTTTTTGACCTCTTTACATTATAGGAACGAGATCTTTCATTTTTTTGGGAGATTTAGACATAGTCTTCCCTGGTCGCAGGGTTTCTTATATTCCCCGATCCTCAGGATAAAAAACATAAGTGGCGCCCATTTTCCTTTCTCTTTCATTTCTATCATTTTCTCTTTTGTCCCTTTTAACTTTTTTAATTTTTATTTTTCTAGTAAATATATTCCTTTTATTTTTTTAACAATTAATCACCTTGCTCGATCGAATCCAAGCTCGCTCTCCTCCTACCCCCTGAGTGCCGTTATAAGAAACCCAGATAAAATGGTTTTGCGTGAAATGGGTACCCGCCAAACCAACTTTCTTATTTCTAAGGCAACTTTTTAATTTTATTCAAAATAAAGCCAATATATTTTGTGCCAAAACTTTTAGGACATATGTTATTAGATTAACCGTATGGCCATTATTCTATAAATTTTCAAAAACAGTTTTTTTTATTGTGTCAACTTACTGGTATAACAGAAAATAAACGGTCGCAAAGAATTGTATCTCAAATGGATATTATATTAAAGTTTATTTTTTAAACTTACCCCAATGTGTGCTGCCATTTTATCAGCACATATTTCAGCAATATCTCTACCTAAGACACCGTAGTATAATCCATAAAATATAAATAACAATCCACAATCCATCCATGAATTGGGTTTCGCATTAAATACAAAATTTAGACCAAAAAATGTGGCCATCATTATAAAATAACCTATAAGCCCTAAAGCGTAACTTAGTTTATGGAGTAATAAAAACCATTTGTAAACCAACCTAAAAAAAATAATTGTTCGTTAATATTTTTGTGCATTGCTGATATCATACATCAGCGATCGCTGTACTATAAGAAAGCCATAATAATAATACAACTATTCAATTTTAAAAATATATGAAACGAAAGATTATAAAAAGAACCATAAAGTGGTTGAAAAATAAATTTTATGGACATAAATATAGAATCATTTTTTTCTTACCTGGGAGTTGTTCTGTCTATGGGTTTTTGAATAGCTTTTCTAACTATAAGACTAGTTATACAGGAAAATACTAACCATATAAAAATAAACCTCCACCAATGGCTTCTCAAACATAGACCTAAGGGAACTAGCCACATGGCGAGTAGAGTAATAAGCTAAAATAATATCTATAATTATAATTAAAATAACTTAAAAATCATACTAATTTTCTCTACAAGATATGCACTGTAGCTTTTTTTAAATTATTATTCTAAAAGTAAGATACTATGTTTATGTTTTATATATTGCGTAGGTGAATCCCAAGAAAATTCGTAATAGCAGTCAAAAACCTATACGAAAGCAATTCAGTCAGATAAAAAAATTATCGGCAGAATTAAAACCTCATAGGGACTGCTCCATGGATGCTGTCGTGTGGTGTACTAAACGACAGCTACCAGAAAATTAAACCAAATCCAAAGATCAGCATGCCTTCTGGTAACAGGAGCCGTGCGAACCACACCGAGCGTGAAGAAGTAATGCTTGAACTCACCCCCCAGGAATGTAAATATTTACACGGACCACCGACAAGCACGACTTTAATAGACCACGTGTCACTTCAAGTTACTCTAATTGAAGTCAGCCACCAGAATAACGTGGTCACTCTGAGCTGGATCAAATGACATGGGAACTCTAAAGGCAACCGCTTTGCGGACAACTTAGTAAGGAGGGCTGCAGGCTACAAGTAGCACTCTCACCAAAAATTTATATAGTACTGGGATGAAACTACGAACTGTAGACTGGCCAGAGAGTTATTACCTTATCTTGGTGAGGAAACAGCAAAAAAATTTAAGGCATTGACCAGACAAAATCTCCGAACAGCTGTGGGAATCTTAACAGGTCACTGCCAATTGCGACATCTCTTAAGGATGAAATTAGCAGAATCGCCCCTACGCAGAGGTTGCGAACAAGAAGAGGAAACAGTAGAGTATATATATAATGTATGACTGCTCTGCTTTTTCTGAAATCGGAAGATTCGTGTTAGGCGAGTACTGGCTTACACCAGCCGATATCAGGGAGTTCTCCTCGGCGGTCTCAGCACCTATTTTTCTTTAGGCCTGATAACAGCCTGAGATATGAATATCCCTACACACGGGATGTTGCACAATGGGCCATATGTGGCGTCAGTGCCGGCAGAGCACTTGCCCCCTCGTCAATTTTCCAGATTCAGATGAATTACCTATATTATGTTTCGTTGAGTGAATCTTTATATAAAGCAATTTATGTTTAAAATTCGTTCTAAATACAATGAATTATTTTTCGATAATTAAATTTATTTAACTAATGGTAGATAAAATATACTGTACAAAACATATTCTCCTCCTAGAGTACTCAGTGTTAAACTGTTGATTAATAATTTCTTTATTTTATAAAAAAATTCCAATAAAAGTGTAACACAATTGAATAAAGAAATGATTCTGTCAAGTAGTTAGATATAGGAAGGGTATTTAATAATTCTTTTACGACCAACATTTTCAAATTATTGCCTTCAAGTAATAATCCATTAAAACACATTTTTAAAAATTAAGTACTACAAAACACTATTTACGCTAATGATATATGTATCTAGGTAATTAGGTTTAAAAAATGTTAATTACTAATACTTAATTACTGAACTTTAATATATGTAACCAGAAGTTACTAGGAAATATACTCTATTTTTTAGTTTACCAATTGATATAAGAGTTAGTGGGTTATCTACGATTTAATAAACATTTAAAAAAAATATTGATAATTTACAATAGAAAAATTTATATGTATTAATTGCAATGAATTACAATCGGCAAACAGTAACAATATTAGACCAGGAGACAAATAAAATTGTAAATAAATTGATATTATCTATATTTATGATATTGACTTATATAAACTGCCTTTCAAAATTAGCGCATCACTTAAAAAATCATTAAACTTTGACTACCAATATCTTCCCGACTACGGATGACATCAATTATGGTGGACACAAAATGTTAGAGAATGTTTTCCAAATGTTCTAGTTCTATGAGATTGATAGAAAGTCCCAAACATGTTCCATCGGGTTGAGGTCGGGACTTCTTGGGGTGATGCGTCAACATGATTTTTAAAAAAGCAAAATTTTTAGGAGACATGAGGCTACAACACTCTCTAGTTCTTATAAGCCTCCACCATCTGATATTGTCCACAGAATATGTTAAGCTTTGAAGAAAAAACATGACACTGTTTAAACACTCTGTATAATATGTGTATTTAATTTTTTTGCATTGTCCTCGCAATATGTTATTTACCAATAACAGAGTTACAATTGAAAAAAAAACATTGAAATCCTACCATTGGTTGGGAAGAATTTTTAAATGATGCGCTAATTATGATGGGCAGTTTATACATAAATTGTATTTTCATATAATAGGTAAAAGATTAAAGTTTATCCCAAATTTTTAGATGTAATCAAATAAATTCTTAGCGTTACATACACAATTAAAAATCTTTGATAATTGGAAACATTACATAACTTAATATTGCTGAATATATACAAACTTGTCATTATAATAGACGTGTCTATAAAAAAATGTTTTAACAAATAACTTACCAAATAACTTTTATAATGTCGTTTTTTCCATTCAATTAGGCACAATTGAGCTACTATTAAAGTAATAATTAAAACTATAACCATTTCGGCATGCATTTTTTCATGTCCTTTATGCTGTTCATGAATTTTTTGATGTTCAAGTCTAAAATTTTATAGGTAAATTTGTTTAGTTATGTTACGTTATCTTATTAGTATATTACCTGTATTTTTCTTCGGGACTTAAATCCTCCATACTCTACAATTAAAATAATCAATGAGGTATGGTTAAATTAAAGTTAAGAATAAAAACAAGTTTTTTTATACTTACACGGTTGCCCATCACTACAGGTTGGTGTAAATCCATGTTTTTTTTTTGGTTAATTTTATGCTGTGTGATACCCAATAATACTAATCCACATTACAAATTTTATTAATACTAACCTAACCATAACCCAAAATTTACTGAAATGTAAATAATCAATGACAACAAGAATAAGGTGATATGACGTAACATTAAAATTTGACAGCTAATATAGTCTCTGTTCACAGAACACAAATTGTGAACTAATATTTGATAATTTTTAACTTTTTTTTTACTAAATATTTTATTTAATTCGTACTTCTTATATTAATTACATATTTTTAATTTCGCTATCAAAAAACAGAAACTGCATATGATTAAAGTAATGTGTGTTGCATAAACTGCAAGATTTAACAAAATCGTCAATCTGCGGGCTTCCCCGCACGTGCTCTATTTACCGACACATGTAAAACCCATATTACGTCTACAATTTTATCGTGAAGGAGTTTAAGAATAAATTTTAGGTTACTAGTTACTATTTCATCTAACTTTTTGAATTAGCACTACTTGTTCTAATTTTCATCAAATTTTATTGTGAATTCAGGGGTGGCAATCTTAACAAAAAGCAACAAAAAAGTGAGAATATTGTCACAAAAAGCAACAAAAAAGTAAGGATATTGTCACTTTTTGTTTCACAGGTGTGGTTAGTTGTTTATTTAGTAAGTTTATTGTTATTTATTGTTGGTTGTACATTCTGCAGTCTTTTATATTTCAGGGAATAAACAAGTTACTCATAATTCATAATAAACTTTACATTTAATATAAACATAAAAAGTGAAAAGATCGATAGACAATTCAACAGTAAGGAACTGAAGCCAACAAATCCCGTTTGCAGTTAGAGGGACAACATAGCTTGTAGACCGGTTTCGGCCTATTGGCTCGTCAGTACAAGGTATATATGAGGTATACCTTGTCGTCACCAAACTAAAAGCATAATCGCTGACTGAAAATGCACTAAAATCACGATCTATTTATAACCACAGAGTAGGGGAAGTGTAAACGATGTGATAGTAGTGACATCTTCACCTCTAACTGCAAACTACAACTCGATTTGACTATAAACAATTCCTATAGATGCTGTTCATTGTTAAATTCAAAAAAGCGAAAGTTGGGGTCACTTTAGCCTGATGAATAGGTGTGAAACCAACTGTCTAAGGCTTCAGTTCCTTATTGTTGAATTGTCTATCGATCTTTTCACTTCTGGGGTATTGATTAACCTTTGGACTTTTAGCTCTGTTGATGGCCGGTGTTAGGCCGAAACTGCTCATCTAATAAATTATTATTTTTTACACACTACCAGAGAAAAATACTTGTTTTCCTTTCTTTTCTTTGACTTCAGTCTATTTTATTTTATTGTTAAAATAAATCACTAAATATAGTCTGGTGGATTCTAATACTAAAACGACCCAATAGATCGTTACATCTTTAAAGGTTGGTGAACCTGCTTGTCATCAAACTTTTTCGTGAATTTTGATAAAAGTGTTGCTATCGTGAAGAAGACCTTGCATGAGTTTATTCGTTAACTTCTTCACGATAAAATTGTAGATAAGTCGATTATCTCAATGGAAATTGTAAACAATGCTTCAATATCTTTTGGAACGAAGTTCCCTTTCGCGCGTTACGAACAGTTACGACTGACGCTAGGAGCTAGCCCAAAAAAATTCGTACCAAAAGTTGTCACGACACTATGCACCGACACACGCATGTTTCTCTCTCTCACAGACCAAAAAATAAATAACTCTCTCTCCCTCTCTCTCATAGATAGATATATTACAATTAAAAAGACACTATTTTAAATTAAAAGAAAATGTACATTAAAAAGAAAATACTGTAGAAAAAAACATAATTACCTATAATAGTATTATATTTTATTTCATCCTGTTTTTATAAATTAATAAATTCATAAACATTTTAAAAATAGTTCGTAACTTGACTACGTCAAATTACCTTAACTGTCAGTCACTGTCAAATATTTTAATTTTAAATTTTTTGTATTGAATTGTTAATTCCTGTTTTAAATTATAAAAAGTAATTTTAAAAAGATGTGTTATTTAAAGCTCTGGTATTGTATAAATGGACACTTTTGTTAAAAGAAACGAACTGTTAGGTAAGTAGAGATTTTATACAGACAATAATAAATGCTTATGTATGTATAAACACTCTGTTATGTTTACAAATTACTAATTCCTTCACTAATTAATCGAAAGGAACTTCGTTCCATCCGGGTGTCCCTTGACACCTCACACTTTTTTTTTATATTTTCACCGTGTTCTTTGTCTCTCTGCGGAATTTTGTAATCGAATTTAAACCTATTACCCGACTACCTAGAGCTCTGAAATTTTCAGGATAGCTAAGATCTGGATGACAATGCATGTTTCAAGTGTGTTTAGCATTGACATATTAATACAAATGGACCGGCCGCTTCCCATATTCGCAACAGCTGCTTCTGCGGCCAACATTAGTAAGAGAGATCCGAGAGAGAGACGGAGGTAGGCCGGGCAAAACGCACATTGTTTAAATGAGAGCTTAAGGGAAATACATCTTTTTATAACGTTTTATGTAAAAAATAGTATATTATATACTTAGAGTGAGAAGTGAGCTATTATTATGTCAATATCTTAAAAATTATAGAACTGTAAATATTAATTCTCGTTAGGGGAATGGAGTAAATAATAGCAATTTCTCAGGTTAGTAGTGAAAAAAAGCTTTTTCATTTGTGGTTGTTCGAAGTATTTGATGAAACTTAAGTTTGTTAAAATTTCTTAAGTCAAAATAAGTGAGAAAAGACTCTGGTTTTATGTTTAGGTGTACTTATTTGAGCAAAAATAATATATATTACTTACAAAACAATTATTGCAGGCTCAAAAACTGTATTATTTTATACAGGGTGTCCCAGAATTAACTACGGAAACTTCGTATACGTGTTCCTTGATGACAAATAAGTAGGGTCTTTCCTATAAAAAAAATTTTTTTAGAGACTCCTGTCAGAGTTATAACCCTTTAAAGAGGGGTGGTAAAATACGGTTTTAATTTAATATCTTCTGATTGGTTCAAGATAAAAAATTAAAAATTTGGGTGAACATCATTTTAATAAAGACGCATTTCTCCTGCCACTTTTCACCTGCCCTACCCCCATTCTAAGGGTGCAAATCAAGGAACCCCTCTTAATTTTTTTTGTAACTTTCTTAGCAATTAATATTTGCAATAACAAAAAATTATTTTAGGAAGTTTTGATTATTTAGAAACTTTTTTGTTCCTTGTCGTTTTTTGCGAAATCGTTTCGGTTTGGAGTAAAAAAATAAAAAGTAGGACCATGTCAATTGAGTATCGTGTATCGCGATCAAGTAGCGCACATTTGCAAAGTAGGTTATAACTCTGACAGGAGTCTCTAAAAAAATTTTTTTTATAGGAAAGACCCTACTTATTTGTCATCAAGGAATACGTATACGAAGTTTCCGTAGTTAATTCTGGGACACCCTGTATACAATAAATACCAATTTTTTTTTAAACAGTGAATGTGACAAAAAATTGTTGAATTCAAATAGATAATTCAAAAATGCATTAATATTTCTATCGAAAAATACGTCAATACAACTAAAGATCATATCGTAATTTTTTATATCATGGTTCACACTATATATAAGGAGACTGATACATTAAATTTGAAAATTCTACACCTAATATATAATAATAAAACAAATAATTAAATAACTCTTCTTGATTATTATATGAAATATAAACTTCGAAATTATTTATTATTATCTATTGATGAAATATTTATGTATCCAAAAATATTTAAGAGTGGCAAGTATTAATTATAGTTAAAATGACTCTAGACACCAACTTAATAGGTTAATAACTATAAAATATTATAGAGTGTGTGCGATATATTACATAGTTTATAAATATCACTATAAACACAGTCAAATATATTTAATTTATAAGATAAACACCAAAAACATTAAAAATCAACGTAAATCAAATGTAAATTAGGAGCTTTCTGCCCGACCTAGCGCTATCCTTCTTATCCGTCTCACTCTGGAATCAATTATTTCGCTGCACAGCTGGTCCATTTGTATTAATATGTCAATGGTGTTTAGGCGTATACATTAATTTCGAAATTTATACTGAATTGATATGAGATATGATATAAATTGTGTATACATGTTATCATTTTGAAAGTTTTTAAATATGTCGTTCGTAGCCTAGTTGATTAAGCGTCGGATATGAATCAAGGTGACAGTTCTATTATGTTATCATAATGGGATCGACTACGCGAGAGATAATTTTTTTTTTGTTTTACATGTGACAACAGTAATTATTATTTTAACTGTTAATAAAATAACTAATTTAGAAAATTTTTAAAAATTTTAGACTATACTGTGGACTATGCCGTAATCTATCTTGTAAAGCGCTATTTGCCAAGGGAGTAATAATTTAATAATAGTAATATGACTTATAAATCACCAAAAAAAACTTTCTACTATAAAAAGTTCTTTAATAAATTGTGATTATTTCATTATGAATCCAATCCTTTGTTTTGTTGCAATTGACCATTGTTTACAAATTTAAATAATTTGTAATAAATAATGTGTTCAAATTAAAAACTCCTGAAGACAGCAATCAAAGATTTGATAATTTATTTGTTTATTAATACAGTTCGTGAATACTGATGTAGTTTTATATTGAATAGGTCTTAGAATTTTTCCTTTAGTATTTTGGAATAAATAAATCCTTTGTTCTGGTTTTAATTGGTATGACTCATTAATTTTGTACAAAATTTCTATACACATAGGAATAAATAAGCTTCAATTTTTACCACTAAGTAAAAGGCTGGAAGGATCGGGATGAAATTTGGTACAGGGGGCAGGGGTAGATTATGGTCTGGAACTAGATAAACGGGATATCTATATCTATATTTATCCTAGTTTTATTATAAGCAAATCATTACAGTTGTTATTGAATCTTGATCTTGAATCGCGCCAAAACGGCTGAACGGTGTAGGATGAAAATTGAAATAAGGATAGATGGTAGTTGGGAATAGCACATAAGCTACTTTTCATCCCACGGGAACAGAAAAAAGGAATATAATTATATAGTTTTATGTTATCATTTTTTAGGAATCTCAAATTGTATTAATTTTTTTATATCTTTTATAGTTTTTAATATACGAGGGAATTATAAAATCTTTTTTGAAGTTGTAATTTACTCTAATGACTGGGCAACAAGTTTTTGGAGCGATTTACGTATAAATATAAAAATTATAAAATTGAGATAATTGTGGATTATCTAAATTATCAATATTAAAGAGTGTTTCAAGTCACCGTCCAGCGGGCGGTCAATAAAAGAGATCTCTCTCTCTCTCTCTCTCACACTCATAGATGACTCATAGATGACTCATAGATGACTCATAGATGACTCATAGATGACTCATAGATGACTCATAGATGACTCATAGATGACTCATAGATGACTCATAGATGACTCATAGATGACTCATAGATGACTCAGAGATGACTCACAGATGACTCACAGATGACTCAGAGATGACTCAGAGATGACTCAGAGATGACTCAGAGATGACTCAGAGATGACTCAGAGATGACTCAGAGATGACTCAGAGATGACTCACAGATGACTCAGAGATGACTCAGAGATGACTCAGAGATGACTCATAGATGACTCATAGATGACTCATAGATGACTCATAGATGACTCAGAGATGACTCAGAGATGACTCATAGATGACTCATAGATGACTCATAGATGACTCATAGATGACTCATAGTTGACTCATAGATGACTCATAGATGACTCATAGATGACTCATAGATGACTCATAGATGACTCATAGATGACTCATAGATGACTCATAGATGACTCATAGATGACTCATAGATGACTCATAGATGACTCAGAGATGACTCAGAGATGACTCAGAGATGACTCAGAGATGACTCAGAGATGACTCAGAGATGACTCAGAGATGACTCAGAGATGACTCAGAGATGACTCAGAGATGACTCAGAGATGACTCAGAGATGACTCAGAGATGACTCAGAGATGACTTAGAGATGACTCAGAGATGACTCAGAGATGACTAAGAGATGACTCAGAGATGACTCACAGATGACTCACAGATGACTCACAGATGACTCACAGATGACTCACAGATGACTCACAGATGACTCAGAGATGACTCAGAGATGACTCAGAGATGACTCAGAGATGACTCAGAGATGACTCAGAGATGACTGTCAAATATTTTAATTTTAAAATTTTGTATTAAATTGTTAATTCCTGTTTTAAATTAAATTGAAATAAAAAGTAATTCTAGGTAGAATATACAATACCTCTGGTATTGTATAAATGGACACTTTTGTTAAAAGAAACGAACTGTTGAAAATAATGGATTTACTTTTTTTTCTATTTTGCTTTGAACAGTGTAGTAGTGTCGCGACTTTGTTAAGTTTATACAGGTTTTTTGTAGATAATAAATATTAAAATAATAGAAAATAAAAACAATAATGTATCCTGACAGTGTTTCTGCACAAGTTCCGGATATTGCTGATAGAGTTAGGTAAGTAGAGATTTTATACAGACGATGATAAATGCTTATGTATGTACAAACTCTCTGTTGTGTTTACAAATTACAATTCCTTCACTAATTAATCGAAAGGAACTTCGTTCCATCCGGGTGTCCCTTGACACATCTCACTTTTTTTCTCTCTTTTTGGGTTCCGATGGAAACGCAGTTTTTAATAATATTTGGTATACACGAAAGTAAGAGCAGCAAATGAAAGCAAGTCTGACAAATTTAATGCTGAAACCTGCATCAGAATCGGTTTTGCCAAACGAGAGATAATCGCGGAAAAACATACATACATACCAAAAGGTCAACCTGAGAACCACTTTTTTTTAAAGAAGCTTCTTATTTCTTGAAGTCGGTTAACCTTCTGCTAAGTCAGACAAATATTATGCTGAAAATCGCATCAAAATCGGTTCAGCCAAATGCGAGATAATCGCGCACAAGCATACATACAGATCTAACAGAGAACCATTTTTTAAGTCGATTAAAAACGAATCAAAATCGTAAACATTTGAAAAAACGAAAAAAAAAAAATACGAAAAATAGGTCAGCTAGCATAAATAATGTTATGAGCAGGTCCGGACCTGTCGCCCACAAAGAACTCTAAGAATCTACGAATGTTCGAGTGACTTTTGGAACGTTCGAACATTGTTTTTGTTGTAGATAATATTGGAGATGCTTCTAGAAGGATTTAATTTCATATATAAGGGACCACTTTGGACGAAGTAATAGTAATAGTAATGGTAATGCGATAGACAATGATTGTGAAATAAGCACGAATTGTTATACGAGGTATTTTAGTATTCAGTAATTGTGACTGTATCAAAGTTGTGTGGAATATTTTAAGAAATTGTTATTTATTTATGTTTATCATTAAATTGTTAAGTTTGTCTGCTGTTTATTACTCATCCCGAATTCAAGAAGGAAAGATTATAACAATACATACATACAAAAAGGTCAACCTAAGAACCTCCTTTTTTTTTGAAAGAAGCTCATTATTTTTTAAAGTCGGTTAACATACCAAACCCTTCTTCCAAGTCTGACAAATTTTATGCTGAAAACAGCATCAAAATCGGTTTAGCCAAATGCGAGATAATCGCGCACAAACATACATACCTACATACCTACATACAAAATCGTAAAAAATTTAAAAAACGAAAAAAAAGACCAAAAATGTTAAATAAAAAAGCATGAAAACATAAACAGATATACCTAAACACCAGAAGAAATATTCTATAAATAAAAATCTTAACAAGGGTCCAGAATATACCTAATCCCCTACCTCAGCTTAAGACATGTACCTATATAACGTACCCTGCAAAATAATAGGTAAACACCAGGTATGATTCTCATCATAACGGTTTCATAAATCATGCAAACGGTAGTTGGCTCATTTTCCCTTCCATATCCGCGCCGATTTGACCAACCGGGGCCACTGGGAATAATAAAGGTGCACTTACTCCCCTATCTAAACGCGTACATATATCCCTGTATACTTAAGTGTGCCGCCAAATTTGCGCTTGTGCGATTACATTGATCAGCGATTCAGTAGGGTAGTTCAGCACCCCTTGCCAGCCCAACACCGGTTTAGTTTATTCGTCTCCAACAGCAGAGTACACTTACGATTATTTAAAAAATCTTAACAAAAATCTATACAGTACATAGTTGTAGAAAACGAGCTTTCTAGGTTAAATTTTGACTTAATATTGGCGCCAAACTGTATTCAGGTAAGATTTATATTTATACTTTACTGTATTTAACACTTATTGATTTTATATATTTATAAACTTTATCTGAGTCTAGTTTTTTGGGTAACATATTTAGATAAACATGATTAAACCAAGTCATTTTATGTTAAACAAAATGGATGTGATAAGCTCTTAGATAGTCTATGTAGAATCCAGGTAATCAATAAATGTATAAAGCGCGCGCATAATTCTTGTTACCCTAACGTAATTTAATACTCTTGAATAGAGACGAGACCAAGAAGGGTAAAGAACGAACATTGTGTAACATAATGTGAATGATTTTAAACTATTTCTTATAAGACGATTTCAATAAGTGATCTAATGGTAGATAATTGTGTTTATAAGCAATCAAAATATGTTGTTACAATACCGGGTAAGTTTAAAAAATTCAAAACGTGTTTCTTATTTAAACAGTGGGGTATAGTTTCATTTTAAAAGTTAGGGACATCGTAATTGTTAAGTTTGTTTTATCAATAAAAACTAACAACGAAATAAGAACAGTATGTGTGGATTGGAAAAGTGTCTGTAAGCTATTATGTCAGTTTTTTTAACGTAATATCAATTAAACTTTTAGAAAATACGTTTTGTACGGATATCGGTTTCCCAGATTTTCTATATTTCAAGAGATTTTTAGCACCTATTACAACTAAACTAAAATTTAAAAATTGTATTGGAAAAAAAAACTTTTACTTAAAATTACTAATTTGATATTTGCATCTACAGAGTAAGCTTTATATATATAATAGTATATTACATCACAAGTGTGGAAAGTGATACTTTTAACACGAGTGGAAATATTGTCATGCCGAGTGCGACAATCCCACGAGTGTAAAAAGTCACTTTCGCACAAGTAATGTACACTATTTTTACTACGACCCTGTTAGATAATTGTTTTAATTGTGATAGGTTATTCTACTATTCTAGTTCTATGTATTTAGTTTATATTATAAATAATCTATACATATAATAAAACTGTAGAAATGTATATGTTTGTCCGCGCATCACATGAAAACTACTGATCCTATGCGAATGCGGTTTTCAAAGACGTATTTGTCTTCTTTCAACTTAACATCTGGTGTATAAAACTTTCTCCCCCCACCCCTTTAACGGGGTGAGAAAATAAATTTTTATACAACATACAACAATCAACACGCCATGCGAGCGACGTCGCGGGCACATCGAAATAGAACCCAAAAATGTGGTTAGATTTTTTTGTCTGTCTGTTTGTATGTTTGTGCGTGCATCACATGAAAACTACTGATCCGATTCGAATGCGGTTTTCACAGATGTATTTGTCTTCTTTCAACTTAACATGTGGTGTATAAAAATTTCTCTCCCATTCCTTAAATGGGGTGGGGTAAGAAATTTTTATACAACAAACACACGCCACACGCGAACGACGTTGCGAGTACAACTAGTTTTTTAATAATTAATGAGTTTTTTGAGCAAAATTACTTAAAAGGGCATAAGATACTTTCATTTTTTTTTTGAAAATATATAAAAAATTTCAAAAGATAGATACCTACTTCTATTATGGAACTGAGCACATGTGCCGTGTTAGCTCAGTGGTTTAAGCGGTCTTAGGAATATACAATTTTCGAGTAATTCTAACTATATGATGACAGCTGTCAAACATCTTTAAATTTGATATCCGTTACTTTTTCTGACAGCTACCATTACAATTTGAGAGAATCTATCTTTTTACCATATAATTTTTAAATATGTTTGCAACTGTCAAACTTCATTAAAATTAACACCAATTAACATGATAGTCTGTCAAATTGTAAGTTAAACTGTCAAAAAAAGTAGAATATTTATTTTGCAATTTTTAAATACTTTGACAGCGGCTAAGCATCGTTTAAATTGACATTTACTAACATGATTTTCTTTTTAATAGAATTTTTTGAAAAAATTAATAAATCACGTTATAATTTTTAAATATGTTGACAGCTGTCAAACTTCATAGAAGGAAAGTAAATAAAAATGAGTCCGGTAAAAGCTTTTACCGGACTCATTTTTATTTTCTGGCCTTGTCCGACAAAATGAGATTTTCTGACCTAAAAATAAACCGGAAAGTATTAATTTCTGGCCGGCTTTAAAAAAAATGATTTTCTATAAGATTTCTCTATTTTTAAAAAGGGGTTTAGAAATTAACAATTGTTGAAAGTTGAAATTTAATTAATAGTTGATATCTTTTTAATAAATTTTCTGAACTGTTTGATTTACAATTCTAATTATTATTACTGAAAGATTTATAAATAACAAAATATAATATGAAACTTGGTTTACTTAGAAAACATCCTCTTCCAAAAATTCATACCAAATGTACTCAAAATACCGGTCTTACTTACCTGGGATTACAAAAGAGGGTGAAATTTAACAGGTAAAGTTATATTACACATAAAGACTTGTTATCTATTATTCTTTATTCTTTTATCACTGCATTTGTATGACCCTTCTAAAGAAAAATAAAAAAATCAGAGTCATGGTATGGTGTCTTTTACCAAGGTTAAAAATAACAATAAATTAATAAGAGTATCTAAGTAATTTACTTTTTTTAACTAAATACCAACAATTTTCTATCATTAATAAATATACTACCTTTTTATATTTTTCGCTTGTTTTCTCTTTGTCTGTCCGGGTGGGAATTTTGTAATGGATTTTAAACTTGTTTCCCGACTAAGTACAGATCTTTGAATATATTATATTCAAAGGTACAGATCTATAACCTTTAAGGTCGCTTTTAGACAAATGTATTGACGTTTAAAAAAATAATTTCTACTAATTTTTAATTTTTTATAAACTAGTTCAAAATTTTCTCAATAGATGGTGCGCTATAAACTATGCAAACGTAAAAAGGTAGTCTATAAATACTTATTTATGAAACAGTTCGTGAAGTATGCTTTTTGCGCACGCACGCGATGTTTAGAGCACGAGCGAAGCGAGTGCTATATATCGCGTAAGTGCGCAAAAAGCACTTCACGCACAGTTTCATACAATATTTTATCTAAGATAAACAAATAAAAAATGATTACAAATTCAAATTTGAAAATTTAAACTACAAAACTGTCAGAATAACTTTTGTTGAAATTTAATGCTCTCATAGCAACACCATGACAACGCGAATGCTAAGGATAATTGATTATATGAAGGTGTGTCAAAAACAGTGCGAAAAAGTAAATCCCATTTAAAATACATTGTTACTTCACGCACACTTTTAATCCTTCACGCACTGCTGTCTATAATGACAGTTTTCACGAACTAAAAATTGATACATAATATGAGGTAGAGAGGTAGAGTAGATAAAAGTTCTTTATGCACGACCGGGCGGTAAAGTACAGATTATTACATACATTTAGCGGGCGTAAAGTGCCACTTTAGCGCCCGTGGACTACTTTACCGCCCGCCGGGCGATAAAGTGTAAATGGCGGGCGGTAAAGTAATTTTTTTGTCTTAAATATTTAAATACTTGCAATCATCCAAACTGACAATGAGTCTAAATAAAAATGGCCACCACCTATTTTGACTTTGTTGTTAGGGTATTAACGACAACATAGGTATATATGTAGATTATTGTTTTAAAATATTATCTCTAGCCTCTGTGCATATTACTTTCAATCAAATTATTTATTTTAAATAACGAATGAATACAAATTATTAGGTGAACGGTTATACAGGGTAAGTTGGTAATAATATCGAGGTTTGAGGTATAAAATTCATGCAAGTTGAAATGGCATTTATATTAAATTGTTCACAAAAAATAAAAATAAAAAATATTCTTTATAAGTATTATTATTAAAAGAATCGTTGACATTGACAGTTGATATTTGACAGCTGACAGATAATATTTTACATGTGACAGTAGAGATTTGACATTTCAAATTTGGCATTTGACAGTTGGAACTTGACAGTTGACGTTTGATATTTGACAGTTGAGAGTTGGCAGTTGACATTTGATAGTTGCCATTTGACAGTTGACATTTAACATTTGACAGTTGAGATTTGACAGTTGATATTTGACATTTTACAGTAGACATTTGTCAATTGACAGTTCCCTTTTGACAGTTGACTTTTTTCAATTGACAGTGCAATTTTTTTTATAAATGATTATTAAATCGGTCGTGCATAAAAGTTTGTATGTATTTCGGGCGTAAACAGCGTTTATGGACCTTACGTGTTAATAGCCCGAGCCGCAGGCGAGGGCTCTTATTTACACGTTGCGGTCCATAAACGCCTGTTTTACGCCCTTGATACATAAATAACTATTATGCACGACCGGGCGGTAAAGTACAGATTATTACATACATTTAGCGGGCGTAAAGTGCCACTTTAGCGCCCGTGGACTACTTTACCGCCCTCCGGGCGATAAAGTGTAAATGGCGGGCGGTAAAGTAATTTTTTTGTCTTAAATATTGAAATACTTGCAATCATTTAAACTGACAATGAGTCTAAATAAAAATGGCCACCACCTATTTTGACTTTGTTGTTAGGGTATTAACGACAACGTAGGTATATAGATTATTGTTTTAAAATATTATCTCTAGCCTCTGTGCATATTACTTTCAATCAAATTATTTATTTTAAATAACGAATGAATACAAATTATTAGGTGAATGGTTATACAGGGTAAGTTGTTAATAATATCGAGGTTTGAGGTATAAAATTCATGCAAGTTGAAATGGCATTTATATTAAATTGTTCACAAAAAATAAAAATAAAAAATATCCTTTATAAGTATGATTATTAAAAGAATCGTTGACATTGACAGTTGATATTTGACAGCTAACAGATAATATTTTACATGTGACAGTAGAGATTTGACATTTCAAATTTGGCATTTGACAGTTGAAACTTTACAGTTGACATTTGACAGTTGACATTTGACAGTTGGCATTTGACAGTTGATATTTGACATTTGACGGTAGACTTTTGTCAATTGACAGTTGCCATTTGACAGTTGACTTTTTTCAATTGACAGTGCAATTTTTTTTATAAATGATTATTAAATCGGTCGTGCATAAAAGTTTGTATGTATTTCGGGCGTAAACAGCGTTTATGGACCTTACGTGTTAATAGCCCTCGCCTGCGGCTCGGGCTCTTATTTACACGTTGCGGTCCATAAACGCCTGTTTTACGCCTTTGATACATAAATAACTATTTTATACATTGTGATTATTTTAATTCTTGGATATTAAGATACAGAGTGCCCAAAAAGTTTTCTAGAAAAAGTCGAAAGAAAATAATAAAAGTGTATTTAAAATTTTTAAATTTTTTTATTTTTTTTGTTTTTATCATATTTTCTCGTTAGTTACCAGTTTTTACTATTTGTTTTTATAGTACTTTGTAATTTATCGATTAGATATATTATATATTAACTGCGCCATCTTACAGTGGCGTCATAGTACTTAATTAAGCAAGTTTTGCTCTTTCTAATATATGAGATTTGAACTGCGCCACCTTATGGTGGCTTCATAGTAGGTACTTAACGTAAGAATTGCTGGTGTAAATTTAGAGATCAACAGCGCCACCTTACGGTGTCTTCGTAATACTTAATTTCGTAAAAACTGCTTATTTAAATGTATATTACTTAGTTTAGAAAGAATTACTCGTTTAAACATATGAGACATAATTTCCCCACCATTGGTGGCGTAATGGTGCTTTATTAAGTAAGAATTGCTCGTTTATATGGTGGCGATATTGCACTTGTAAGTAGTTTTTGAGTTTTTTCCGCATTTTTTTTACCATTTTTTACTTATTTTCGTTTCTCGTTTTTCTATTTATTAAGAAATTGAAAAACAACACCATCTTACCTCAAATTAATTTATATCGCCATCTATTAGGAATTCATTGAACTATATAATAAATACATAAAAACTGGTAACTATACCTCGATAGGCAATAGCATGTCACTGACGTCATTGTGACGTATATGCAAGTGGAATCAATGAGAGGTTTGAATGAATCGTAGTTGACAGATTTAACTTAGAAAGACTTACTATCTTTGTCTTATTAACGTGCAATAGAAAGACATACGTTTAAGACAAATGGCAAGCGGTGCTAGCGTAGTTCATTATGTTCTCCAATGTTGCCATTTTCTTAAAAGTATCTCTTTCTATTGCGCGTTAATAAGACAAAGACATGGCAACTAGCATTCATTCGAACCTCGTATTGGTTCCACAATGACGTCAGTGATATGCAATTGCATATCGAGGTATAGTCATAGTCGTCTCCTAAATTTTTTTAGTAAGGTTTCTTATTTACGTACTACACACAATGATACCATATATGAAGAATTTGAAAATAAAAAACATATACATATCTAAACAATTGGAAAACTCGATAATATCATGAAAAAACTTTCATCATTACAAATTGAATATCGTTTTAATTTTTTTTTGAGTATAAAAAACTTTTTTTAACTCAAAAATAGTAAATTTATCCTAAAACTTGAATTAAATCGGAAAAAAAAACGAAAAAAGTATCTGAAAATCCAAAAATGCGGAAAATCCTATAATCGTATAAGTGTAAAAAATTACTCGTATAAAATCATCTACAGGGTCTTAATAAATTTAAATTTATATAAAATCCATTTAATATAAAATGGCCAAAAAATATTTTGTTTTATAAATTTTTGAAATTTTTTGACATAAAACTAGGCTTACTAAGCACTTTTCTGTCACTCCCAAAAATAAAAATCAATCGCATAAATTTGTTTAGTAAATAACCTTAAAAAAAGGCAAAGTAAACCATACTGAGTGAAAATCATTGGTTATTTCTCAGACCAAATGGAGCAAGGGCCTTTGCGCGTCTTGCAAAAGAAACGAACCACAAATTTTCGTGAGGATGAGACAAAATTATTAATACAGCTATGGGGTAGTCCCCAAATTCAAAACAAATTATACCTCACCCATCGAAAAGCCCCGGTAATGAGGCTATTGGCTGCCAATATGCAACATCGTGGATTTTACAGAACTCCAGACGAAATCAAGACTCGACTGAGGAATCTTAAATGTTTGTACCACAGAATTAAGAGAACTGTTCAAACTGGTGTAGGAAGAGGAACTGTTGATCCTGATTGGCCACACTATAAAGCAATGGATGATATTTTAAGTAAAAAAAATCAAAATAGACCAATGGAAATCTACAAAGATGGTAATATCTTCGATGGACCAAAATACGACGATATTAAACAAGAAATTATTGATGAAGAATTAGATATTACCGATGAAATGGAACCTTACAGCCCAAATGAGTAAGTTTATATTTTCTCTATATATTTTTAATTTCTCATTTTATACCAATCAAAATAGTAGGTCTGATTAACTTTTTTTATTAAATTCTCATTATCAAGGACGCTTTTATTTGTATATAGTTCTATAAAGAACACCTTTTTATTCGTGTATGTTTTTATAAACCATGGCTACAGTGCCAGTTAAGTCAACTTTTATAAGTCACACGAAACGTTTAAAAATATAAAAATTTGCTCAAAAAGTATACTTTCTTATAGATTATAATGATTTTAACCAGAAACACGTAAGTAAAAATATCTATCTTTCCCTTATAGTTAAGGTAATTTTAAGAACATCATTATCGGTAAAAATAGGGTAAGATGTTCGTTACCAAAATTTGAGTTATGTCAGATTTATAGAGGAACATCATAACCTCCATAAAAATTAAGCAACCAATTGATTTTATCGGTAAATCGCAATGGTTACTCTAAGTTAAGTTAGGATACTGCAGAGTATCGGCTCTTAATATCTCGAACAACCTAACCAAAGCGTGAAAAATTGCGGCAAATTTTAGGTACTAAATTAACATTGAAGCAAAAAGCTCTGATAGATATGGAATTAGGTCAACCTCATGGTGTAAAAGATAGAAATGGGTTAAGTTATTGAGAGAAGATTGCAAGAGAATAAGAGATGTAATCAATAACCAGAAGCTCGAGTTGAGTAACCAAAAACTCGAGTTGATTTATCAAAATCCCTCACAGAGTGTTGAGACACAACAGAAGAGCTTGATTTCTAAACCAAAAGTTAAAAATTGGTGAAATATAAGAGAAGCATGATTCACATAAATAAATGTGGTCAATAACCAAAAGGTCGACTTGAATATCCAAAAATTTCCGTCGAACAACCACTAACTAAAGTTGCATAACCAAAAATTAGAGCATCATGATTAAAACTCTACCAAATAGTCAAGTTACTCGAGTTTAGCCGGTTTTATTAACCAAAGGATAGAAATGGGTGTAATCTGTTAAAAGAAATTCACAAAAGAATAAGAGATGTTTGGTAAAGAAAAAATGTGGTTAAATAAGGGAAATGACCAGAAGCTCAGATGGAATGACCAAAAACTCTAGATTAAATGACCAAAGCTACCAAATGATAATCAACTCCGCTTTAAACACCAAGAAATTAGTAAAATCTCTTGTGAAAGACGAAGTGCATATTCAGTAAAGAAAAATTGTTGTTGATACCCGAAAATTCGATTTGTATGACCAAAAATTCCGCCAGTATGTTAAGAAACTCGAATTGAACCAGTTTCATAATCAAAACGTTAGAAATCTTTGAATTCATTGATAGGAAGTTAAAAGCTGAAAAAAAATCTGATATAAAAGAAAATGTGGTCAATAACCAAAAGCCCCAATTTAAATACCCACAAACTCGATCTAAATGATCCAAACCAACCAGAACGTATGGAAACAACTTCCAAAACAATAATAATAAACAAAAACAGATTTTAAAGCTATTTCTCTTTGTAATAGATTAATCTGTAGTAAAACAAAAACACCAATTCTGTCTATTTGTTAAGTGTAAAATAATCCTCAACCTCTTTTAAAACCCAACAGCCTCATATTTTGTTTCTTGAGTGATTTGTATTAATTTAAAAATATACTTTTTGTAGATCTGAAATAGATGCAGAATTTGAAGATGAACCTAAACACATGCCACAGCTTACTCCAGCACCTATGGATAAGCCAAAAGAAGAAACACCTATAAAAATTGCACCTAAACCTATGGTAACACCAGCGAAAGTTCCTACAGTAAGCAACATTCAAATACCTTTAAATTCACAATTAAAAACTAATAACGCTGGAGGACCATCTATACCATTTCCACTTCTTATTTTAAACGGATTGCCCAATCAGAATGCTCAAGCCAACCAACAAAAGAAAGGAGATGAAACTGGTGGGTGTAAAGAAAGTGGTAGGTTATGTAATTTGAACGTAGTTTTTTTGTGCCAATTGTTTTCCCTACACGGACCATCCCTTTTTTCCATAGTTTCATTACAGAGTCCACCCTTCTCCTGATATATTCTCTCTTTCATATTATTTAGCAGTCATGATCTTCGTCGCAAAGGTCACAACTTCTTTCCATGCTGTCTTAGTAGCAATCATCTTTCATTTGACCGATTCCCCGTCCATAGCACCAAACTTGGCTTTTTCTTCCGACTTTTCTCTGTGCCCTTTCTGGCATCCGCCGTGTCTTGTTTTCCGCAATACATGCACAGTTCCTCTAGCTTTTCCCCGAAACGAACCATGTCTACTCAGAAGTTAGTTCTAGGTCCAGGCATACTTTTTTCCAGTGGTCCCTCATTGCCTTTTCAATACTTTTGCTAAGGTCTTTTTTCCTAGCTTTGTAGCTAGTCCTAAGTTCTTCGTCTGCCTTGTCAGTTCTCTGTCTAGACCTTGTGTACTTTCTTTGTGCTCTGTTACAGAGGTCTCTATTCTCAGCAATGTCCTGGTTCCACTAGTAGGAAGCGTTGTTCTCTGAGGGACCGGTAACCTTCGATCTATCAAAGCATTTCTTGAGAATCCCTTTTTGGAGCTGCGGATCTTCGCTCTCTATTGCCACTCTAATTCTTACCGAGTCCAATGCTACTTTCCCCATTGGTTCCGATTTTTTTGACGTGTTTAGAAATAAGAAGAGCGAATAAGTGAAAGACAGGAAGAGTTTCCATTGTTCTGTTGCAACACCTCTTTTGAACCTAATTAAAAGCTTTGTTTTAATACTAATTATTATGGTACTTTTCTAACTGAAATCTTTGTTTTTTAGATGTTTCTGTTGTGTTAAAATCATTATTAGAAATCCAAAAAGAGAACCTGGAAGTACAAAGAGAACGTTTAGAACTAGAAAAACAAAAATTAGATTTCCATCGACTTGTTGGTTCACAATTACTAACTCTGTTACCAATTGTTGGTAGTCTTGTTCATAAATTATCCTTTCCTAACAACAATGAAGACGAACCTCTTACTGAAAATGAAGAAAAACCGGTGAAAAACGGTAGAAAGCGTCCACATCCTGACAGTAGCTTAGATATACTAAAAGACAGTAAAATATTACGGAATGTTTTAGAAGAAGGAATTAAAAAATATATGTTAGGATCTGATACGACTGACAGTGGGATTAAAAGTGATGAAGATGAAATTGATAAATCGTAATTAACAATTGTGATATTTATTAAAAATTTTACATTCCATTGTCATTCCAATTTTGTTCAAGTGTTTGTGATTTTTTTTTATTTATTGGTAAGAATTATTTATTTAATTTATTGTAGTTTAAGTGTTTACACAACTAAAATTAAATTTTTCTTTGTCATAATTTGTCTTTTATTTCATTATCACTAAAGATTAATAAAATCTTTATGAATACAAATTTTATCTTGATATATTAAAAATTATCTTATATCTTGTATAATAAAAGGCCGTACGTTCATAGATGTTACTTGTATGTGAGTATAGGAACTTGTTGAACTACTGGTAACAAAGCTCAAAGGAAAGAAGAATTGGCTTTGGCTAAAACTTTGACAAAGACTGAATTAGTTAAAATGGAAACCATGTAAATGAAGCAACTGAACCCGAATCCATCGAATCTAAAG
This sequence comes from Altica lythri, assembly GCA_964028335.1. Classification (NCBI taxonomy): domain Eukaryota; kingdom Metazoa; phylum Arthropoda; class Insecta; order Coleoptera; family Chrysomelidae; genus Altica; species Altica lythri. Next base: position 34,111 of record CAXIIO010000947.1, on the reverse strand, counting down.
ATACCCAAAGAGCTCTATATGGCCCATTGTCCATACTTTCTATCTAGATCTCCAATCAGGTTAATGAGAAGTTTTCTACACATTCTCTACGCATGTGAATAAGATAATGAACTCGCCTTCCACAGATATGTCCAATTAGAATAAAAAGATAACTTGCTTTCCTCCGATATGTCCAACGAGAAGATATCGCGCTTTCTACCGAGATGTTAACGCAGATAAATGAGAAGAAATTCTAGAACCCACCAAGTTATTCAATCAGATGGATGATAACTTATCCAAGCTATCCAATCAGATCGATGAGATATTGTCCAATCAGTCTACTGATGAGAAATTGTCCAATCAGTCTACTGAGTTGTCAACCCTAGGCCCGCAATTGTCTACCGAGATGTTAGCACGGTTAACGCCGATAAATGAGAAGAAATTCTGGAAGCCCACCGAGTTATTTAATCAGATACATAAGAAAATATCCATGCTGTCCAATCAGATTGATGAGAAATTGCCCAATAAGTCTACTGAGTTGGCAACCTTAACTCGTAAATGTCCAGGAAATAAATTAATTTCGAGATTACAAGAACACGCTGTTCGACTGCTATTCAATCGGATTGGTGAAAAAAAATGCTGTGAGATCATGAGGAAATTTAGAAAACTATAATACTTGATAATATGAAACTTGGATATTAAGGAAAGCAGATTTAAGTTCCTTAGAAGTATGGGAAAGAAAGGTATTAAGAAGGAGGAAAAAGTAACAATGGTGTATAGGAAAGAAGAACAAACCAAGAGCTTGCGGATATGTACAAAGAACCAAGTTTCACAGGATATGCTAGAGCACAAATATTGAAGTTGTTAGGACATGTTGAAAGGATGGCAGAAAGTAGGATTCAAAAAATGATCATTTGCAGAAGCATAGGAGAAAAAAAGACAAGAGGGAGATCAAAGGAAAGATAGAGTTGTGTTGGGTGATTCTGGTAATTCAACGGTATAGAGGAGAAAGAGGAATTGTCCTAGCACACTGCACTGGGGAACACCGGCTTTAATAGAGTAATCTGATATTTCATCGACATAATTGACGGAGTAGTTTCTATCTAACAGGTAGGATGTTAATAGTAAATAATAGTTGTTATTAAGTGTTTTTTTGATTTGATATAGTAGACCTGCGTGCCACACCTTGTCGAAAGCCTGGAATACATCTAAGAACACACCATTGCAGTATTGTAACTTTCGAGCGAATTGTTTATAGCGTTCACTATTCTATGGTCTATGGGTTTGGTGTATTGTAGACATTTGTTCACGAAAACCAAATTGGTAGTTGGGAAGAAGTTCATTCACTTCATGTACCCTTTTCAGCAACAGTACCTCTCGAATATTTTACTAGCGATGGGTAGTAGGCTAATTGGTCTGTATGAAGCTGTTTCATGAGGGGGTTTTCCACTTTTGTGTATCATAATTATATGAGCATATTTCCATCTGATTGGGAAGTCGCATAGGCTTAGCATTCGATTGTAGATCGTTGTTAGAAGTATAGCTTTCCTTGGTAATTTCTTAAGAATTTGTGGGGTCATTAAATCGTATCCAGGTGCTTTAGCATTATTAAGTTTTCTTATTTCAGCTTTTACTTCTGATGGACTAATAGATTTCGTAGGTGGGGATAACTGACAGCCAACATCTAGGAAATCTTTAACATCATTATTCGCGAATCCTGGTACTTCTTGTGGCGTTTCAAAAACTTGTGATAACTACATAGCGAAAGCGTCTGCTTTCTCTTTATTAGATCGTGTCCAAGAGTTATCTTCCTTGTGAATAGGAGCTACAGGTGGTGTAGGTCTTTTAAACTTTTTAGTAGCTTTCCATAAACTGTGGTCCTCGGTTGTTAAGTTTTCAGTATATGTTTCGAAACTTGCATTTTAGAATTACCTTAGTTCTCTGGATAGTTGCCTTGATAGTCTCCTATAGTAGTGGAGGTCGTTAATATTACGAGACAGTTGCCATCTTCGTCTGGTCCTTCTTTTTTCAGTTATTAGTTGGCGTATATGTAGAGGAGTGCTAATGGAATTGAAAAAAAAATCGTTGAAAACGAACAAAGTGGTAGAAATTATAGCACTCCGGGAGCTACCAACTAAATGCACGAAATAAAGTAGCACAACCTGTAGATATTAAACATCCGTTTTTTTAATAACAAAAACAACTATATAAAGTTATAAGTTCATATATTTACTAACACATTTGACAAAGCAGTACCTCAAAAGTTTTTTATACATTATCGCCCAGTAATATCTATTATACTAATTGTAACAAAATAAAAACATACTTATAGGAAACAATAATAATAATAATTAAACTAAATCACTTATACAATATCATCACGAAGAATTTCGTTCAGAAACTTTACAATCACTTTCTACAGGAAAAAAAAAATGTTAAACAAGACAAAGTTCAACATGTCATATGATCAAAAAAAAAAAAAAAGAAACGTACACTTATTGCATTTATATATCATCATATGACTACTGTAGAATGATTAAAATACTTAGATTGAAAAAATAATATATATGCGACTAGATGGTCTGATAAGTAATCTCCTTCGTTGATGAGGGCATTGTTACCTCAAAAAAAAACATTAGTTCTATACCTTGTCTGATTTCAAGAAAAACGCACTATTAGTAGTTATCACCACCTGATATTCAACTTCAAAATCTGAAATTTGTGATTACAAAAATGCTAATGTTTGCATACAGCAGGTGGGTACTTAGCCTTTGTTAACTTTCTGGTTTATAAAGTCTTGATGCGGCTCTATGTGAGATTTTAATCGTATTGAAACAAGGCATAGGAAGCTCAATCTTTTTTATGCATACATTTCAAATTTTAACGCGATATAGCTAAAAGTGCTGTTTAGAAAAATGAAAAGAAAAAAAATAACGATTTTCGATCTCTCATTAAATACAACGCCGAAGAAAACAAAAGAATAACTAGATAAATATTATGGGACTAATGCTCCTTCAGACTACACTGGATCTGAATACAAACGCCTATTTCATAATTGGATTATTAGGACGGCATAAAGTTGGAAAATCGTTGTATTGAGCTAAAAGGAGATATTATCGATTATTTCCTTTGATTCAAATTAACCAATAGAATGTTATAATTTTTTGAAATTGGACCAATCAGAATCAAATATCAGCGACTATTGCACTAGAACAATATCAGCGATTATTTCCTTTGATTCAAATTAACCAATAGAATGTCATAATTTTTTGAAATTAGACCAATCAGAATCAAATATCAGCGACTATTGCACTAGAGAAATAGTCACGTCAAATATAAATGTCAAAAATTTGTCTTCTCAGGAAATAATCTTCCTAAATATAACACGGCCTTGATTAATAGTCTGCAATTTTTGTTGTTGCTAAATTTCTCGAATATTTTACAATTTGTTTCGACATAATTTGACATTAATAATCAAAGATTAAAGCCCTCGAGCTTATTAACGTCAAATTATGTCTCAACAAATTGATACTAAAATATTCTTGAAATCTAGATACCACAAAAATAGCCGACTATAATCAAGGTCTTGTTATATTACCCTTGACAATTGCACTAGAACAATATCAGCGACTATTTCTCTAGAGAAATAGTCACGTCAAATATAAATGTCAAATATTTGTCAGTCTCAGGAAATAATCTTCCTAAATATACCACGACCTTGATTAATAGTTTGCTATTTATGTTGTTGCTAAATTTCTACAACATTTTACAATTTGTTTCGACATAATTTGACATTAATAATCAAAGATTAAAGCCCGAGAACTTTAGCTTATTATTAATGTCAAATAATGTCTCAACAAATTGATACTAAAATATTCTCGAAATCTAGATACCACAAAAATAGCCGACTATAATCAAGGTCTTGTTATATTACCCTTGATTAAAATCATTTCAAAGGAGGTTACATATCAGACCATCTAGTGTATGGTATGAAATATTTTTTTCCGACAAATCGATTGTGTGGAGAAAAATATTTTCCGCTCATAAAACGACCTAAACGTACAAATAACAAAAAAAAAACATAATTCAATACACGTATTCAAGAATGTAAAACCTTACGTAAACATTAATACAAATATAAATACACATCTACTTTCGACAAATGTTATTTATTTCGTTGAATTTTGTCTTGTAAAGTATCAACTACGTCAGCCATGTTTACATTTACAAAATAAATTCAATGAACATTCTATTTGTCTTGATTATATGTAGATGAAGATTCCGAATAAGTTTTCAATGACTTCGATTTTTTGGGAGGTTGTTGCTGATTGGGTAAACTGTAGGGATGTCGGCCTGCAGCACTGTAAATAATAAATTAATATTTCAGTTTCAAAAATTGTATTCATTGAAAATATACCAGAATCTATGAGTATATTACTACCTGGAGGCACTTTTTAGTGCTCTAAGCGCGTAACGAATAATTTAAGTGAGAAACAAAAACTACATGTTATCTGTTAACACACAGTTTTATTTTTTCGGAACGAAGAGGATATCGCTGGATTTAGACAGTTTTGTACTATTATTTATGATTTTTTTTTAATATTCCACCGATTTTACAAGTTTTTCTTGTTTTTAACGTGAAACGTCTTTAAAATCGTACCGAAACATACGAGTACCAGGTTCAAAAAGTGGACCGTAACGAAAAGGTCTATTATCATCGTACCTTAATAATTAAAAACTATTAGTCCTAGAAACGAAAATGTAGTGTAAATATTTTACTGATATAGTCAGCTCGCTGTTATGACCTTGAGTCCATGTCAGGGTCGAGCAGGGCGGCGTACTGCGTTAACTGTGCGAAACCGGCGCTCTCGCTCGTTTCTATTCAGTGTAACTCGTGACTCCGACTTGATAGCGCGGTGATTCTTTCGTGTGTTTACTAAGATTATTAAAACCCATTGATTCATACAAAAATAAGTGCAATTTGGACAGTATTTATATTAAAAATAACCAGAAATAAAAGTTTCCGGAATCGACCACTAGGGGGCATTTGCTAGCGGCGTCATTATTTTTTTCGTAAAACTTGACATCTTTTAATGTAAACACAATTGACAGATCAGAAATTATCCAAGTATTTTCGTTTTTACAGCATTTTAAAAAAATCTATTTTGAGAAAAAATGGAAATTTCTCGTGAAAACTTTCGTGTGATGATTTTTTACGATTTTAAATGTGGCCTTACTCAAAAGCAGTGCATCGATCGGCTTCATTCTGCTTTTGGTGATGAAGCACCATCCAAAACCACCGTATACGATTGGTTTTCAGAATTCAAGCGTGGACGTGTTAGCCTCAGTGATGAATTTCGTGAAGGTCGTCCATCAACTGCTGTTGTTCCAGCAAACATCGATGCTGTGAGAGAAATGATTGAGGCAGATCGGCATGTGACATACCGTGAGATTGAGGCAACAATGCGCATTGGCAAAAGTCAAATACAAACGATCTTACATGAACATTTAGGCGTGAAGAAGATTTGCAGTCGTTCCCGCATAATTTGACCGAGGCTCAAAAAGAGGCTCGTGTGAAATGGTGCAAAGAAATGCTCAACAAATTCAATCGCGGTGCTTCTCCGAACGTATATAGTATTGTAACAGGTGACGAAACTTGGATATATGCGTACGAGCCCGAAACAAAGCAACAATCAACTGTATGGGTGTTCCAAAGAGAGCCGAATCCAACAAAAGTTGTTCGTTCACGAAGCACTTCAAAGAAAATGATTGCTTTTTTCTTCCGTAAAAACGGGCCTGTTGCCACCGTTGCTCTTGAGGATCGAAGAACAGTCAATGCCGAATGGTATACAGCAATTTGTTTGCCTGAAGTCATCGATAAAATCAGAAAAAACAACCGAAAACGACACATCATTCTTCATCATGACAACGAAAGCTCTCACACAGCAACTCGAACAAACGATTTTTTAAAGGAGAAAAAGATCGAATTGATGACTCATTGCCCGTATTCACCTGATTTATCGCCTAATGACTTCTTCCTGTTCCCATTCGTCAAAAATAAAATGCGTGGTCAGCGATTTACGACACCTGAGAGGCTGTTGAGGCATTCAAAATCCATGTTTCTGACATACCGACTTCGGATTGGAATAAATGTTTTGATGACTGGTTTATTCGCATGCAAAAGTGTATTGATCTTCAAGGCGAATATTTTGTGTTAAATTAAATTTGTGTTTTTTCTATGATTTTCCGGAAACTTTTAGGGTAACCCTCGTATGAGCCACACACAAGTACCCCAATGTCCGGCGCGAAGCGAGCTAGACGGTTTCGGGAACGTCGCAAAGCCTCTGCCGACGAAAACGCCGACGCCGCGAGGATCTTTTCTGCTGCCGTCAACCTCGCGAGCACCTCTACCACTGGAATACCTGTACTTATGGACGTAACAAATGAACAGACAATCGATATCGCTAACATAGACGTTTCACGTGAAAACCAACGGCTGTGTGCCCCAGCACAGCCCCACCCGATTTTTTTTTACGATTTATCCAGTTTTGTTTAATTATTGCTGATTTTTTTTAATATTTCACTGATTTTTTTCGGTTTTTCCTGATTGTTACATTTTTTTTTAATAATTTACAGATTTTTCAAATATTTTCCAGATCTTTTTCTACTTCGATGCGATTTTTTATTGTATTTTATTAATTTTATGTTTTTTTAGATTTTTACAATTTTTCTTCTCTTTTAACAAATATTTTACAGTTTTTTTAAATGAAATGTTTTTCGTGTGTTACGATTTTTTTTTTGTGTTTTAAGATTGCCCCCTGTATTCTACAACTATTTTTCTTATGATCATTTCTACGCATATTTTAATATTCCGTAAACGAAGTTTTTTATGTTTTTTTTAATGATGTGTTTACAGTTATTTTAATATTTGTTTTTAATTTTTTAAAACGTATTTCCATATTTTTTATTTAATTTTTTTTTATTATTTTTTGCAATTTTTATATCATTCTCTCCAAAATTATCTCTAGTTAGTACATGCCCGAATGCCAGAACGTCATTGGTGCATTATATCAATATCAGAGAGCGTTTCGGTTGTATTGTTTATCAGTAAACAAAATTTATAAATTTTTTATTAGTTAAAATTTACTGATGTCATCGGGTTGGGGGAAAATTACTAACACACGTTCTACCGAATTTTATCAATAGATATATCTGGTGGAATATAAATAATAACCAAATATTAGTAATCACATGCAAAAATTGAAATAGCATTAGGTTAATAAAAAAAAAATAAAAAAAAATACAGAAAATATGCAGGTTATATCATATTTAAGCAAAAAAAAGGAAAAGCTTGCAAACACCATATTTTCTACATAATAATATTATAAAGTCCATTTCAAGCTATATCGTCTTGACTTTTTACCTGCAGTAAGATGATTGTCAGTAAAGCTTCTAAATTGTTCATTGTAAAGTAAACTGTGGCAGGGTCGTAATTATTGTAACGATCAGAGATCATTTTAGTTCCGAAATCCACCTGACTATTTGTAGAGACTTATTTTAATGTTTTGTGCCGCGATTATTAAGTGGGAGACAAGAGTCTTCGATAACCGACGTTTTATTTCGCTTCGATAGTAATTGTACGTTCATTTTAATTTCTTTTGTCTTCCTGAAAAGTTCTCCTCAATAACAGTAAGTAATTCTATGGTTTCAGTTATTAATTTAATTTGCATTAAATTGTCCAAATTGTGGTGAATTTTGTTTTTTTTTTTTTGTAAAATATTATTAACACTGAATTTCAAGTATAATCGCTATCGCAAACATCAGTTTTTTATGTGATCATAGATAGTATAATACACGTGTATTTAAATTAATAATTTCTTGATAATATGGAGAAACCAGATAGCGATTCTATTTGATTGTCATTCATTAAGGGATGGAGTTTTGATTGTTGATTTTATTATTAGGGTTTTTTGCCACATCCAGAGAGATCCTAGTAGGTGAAAGTAATTTAATTTGATGACGTGTCAAGCCGTCAGCCATTTTGAATCAGACTTAAAGATAGTTGATAATATTCCGAAGAGAAATCAATACTATCCCTGGAAGAAAATTAGTGATAATATTCCGAAGAGAAATCAATACCATCCCTGGAAGGAATTTAGTTGATAATATTCCGAAGAGAAATCAAAACCATCCCAAGGAGAAGTTCCTTATTGGAAACCATTTACGGAAAAAAGATAAGAGATTTAATTAATTTTTCGCATTTTTTATTAAATTTACTATTGAACGATTTTTTTAATAAATCATTTTAAAACTGGTGTTTGAGTGTTATTTGCTTTGTTTTGTACTCGGCGCCCTGTAATTTTGTTTGAAAAAAATTGATAAAACTGAGAAAAGAAGCCACAAACCCAATTGAGCTAGCCAAGGGTTATAATCCCTCAAAAGGGAATTTTATAAGTTACAAATTGGCACCCAATGCCAATTTAATTTTTAAAGGATTATTATGGTTACATTATGTATTTATACTTATAGATACTTGGATTGAGAAATGAGCTATTATTTACGGAGAACTTTTATGCTTCGTAAATATGGAATAAAAAATTGGTTTGAAATAATATCCAATTTTAATAAACTAAAAGAAATCTTGGAACTAAATAACCATAAGTATCTTAAATAGAATATTTACCTACACACACAAGTATAAAAACCGCTTTATAACACAAAATCTACCTGGGTCCTAACTTCGTACCTGTTCTAATTATTTTGGATTACCAGACGTCAAGACGATTTAGCTTGAAATGGACTGTACTGGAATTCTTAACAGCGGATAGTTTTACATTGAATTCCGTATATTAATAAACTCGATAGTTTATTATTGTGACATTGATATATACCATAAAATATTTTGAAAAAGGATTTGTAGACACTCAGATTTGTTTAACGTTTTTATAAATAGAAATCGATAAGAAATTTAATGTAAAACTATCAAAATAAAGATAAAAATAATTATAAACACTTAAAAAAATATATAAACCCAGTAGAAAATTATAAAAAATTCAAAATTGAGACAATAATTGCAAAAAAATAAATTGAAATTATATAGAAAACTAAAAAATAAAGCAAGAAAAAAACTTACAGCGCCAATAGAGATTAGTGGCAAAAATGAAAATTAACGCTCTTATTTCTTCTAATGAATATGACATAACGAGTAATTGTTTACATAACTTGATTAAAGTTTACGTATAAAAAAAACTAATTAAAAACTATAAAATTGTAAAAATATGAGAAACCTGCATTAATATTTCATACTAAATTCTTGATGACAAGAAAATAACTAGTTTTTTTTTCGCTAAACAATCTGGTGCTGACGGGTACTTACGTTATGATGCAGAAGTAGATTAAGTTGATTTGATTTAAGTTATAAATTTTTATTAATATCTTGAATACCTGTAATGATACCAATCCAAAATGAATGTAGATTTTAACAAATTTGTTTTACTATGATCTTTTAAATGTTAATTATGATGAAAGTTATTGATTAGTATTTATTTTCAAGCTTGAAATAAAGAATCAAATAATCTATATTATGGCAACTGGGAATTTAATTTTAGTTCATGAATAAACAAAAGTAAGCAAATCTATAAGTTGATAAAACTTTCGTGCAATTTCAATAAATCTAACACGTAAATAAATTTATATTTAACGCTTAAATTGAAACTCTCATAAAGGTGAGTCATCTTTTATTTTTTTTATACCCATTGATTTCAATGTCAAAACATATATGTCATAGCCTGATGTGTGTCCTAAAAACCAATTATTCAAGGTTCGGAACGACTCGTTGGAAGGTCGTAATACTTATCACTATACTCGTTCATTTCGTACAAGTGAAAGTATCCTGAAAGTCCATTAACTTTAACTAGGCATCGTTTGCAAGAATTTAACACTCCCCGAAGCACTTGTATGTCGCATTTGGTATGCTGATTTTCATTATCCAATTAACACAATAATAGAAGCCACAATTCCATTATCAACTGAGTCTATTGAGTTGACAACCCTAGCCCGTAAGTGTCTACCGAGATGTTAACACTGTTAACGCAGATAAATGAGAAGAAATTCTGGAAGCCCACTGAGTTATTCAATCAGATAAATGAGAAGTTATCCAAGCTGTCCAATCAGATCGATGAGAAATAGTCCAATCAGTCTACTGATGAGAAATTGTCCAATCAGTCTACTGATGAGAAATTGTCCAATCAGTCTACTTAGTTGTCAACCCTAGCCCGTAAGTGTCTACCGAGATGTTAACACTGTTAACGCAGATAAATAAGAAGAAATACTGGAAGACCACCGAGTTATTCAATCAGATAGATGAGAAGTTATCCAAGTTGTCCAATCAGATCGATAAGATATTGTCCAATCAGTCTACTGATGAGAAATTGTCCAATCAGTCTACTCGTAAATGTCCAGGAAATAAATTAATTTAGAGATTACAAGAACGACTGCTAGTCAATCGGATTGGTGAAAAAAAATCCTGTGAGATCATGAGGAAATTTAAAAAACTATACTTGATAATATAAAACTTGGATATTAAGGAAAGCAGATTTAAGTTCCCTAGAAGTATGGGAAAGAAAGATATTAAGAAGGAGGAAAAAGGAGCAATGGGGTACGGGAAAGAAGAACAAACCAAGAGCTTGCGGATATCTACAAAGAACCAAGTATCACAGGATATGCTAGAGCACAAATGTTGAAATGGTTAGGACATGTCGAAAGGATGGCAGAAAGTAGGATCCCATAAATAATCATTTGCACAAGCATAGGAGGAAAAAAGAGAAGAGGGAGACCAAAGAAAAGATAGAAGAGCGAAGTAGAAGCGGATTTGAGAACTTTTGGTGTACAAAACTGAAACGCATGTGCCAAAATAAGAAGAAATGGAAAGAAATGACAATTAAAGCCTAAATGAACAAACCAACAAGCAAATTGTCGCATATGATGGAGCTCAGAAATCCTTAGAGTACTCACAAAAAACTCTCCATGCTGAAACAGTATTTAGTGTGGTTTTTGTACTAGTGGTTTCATTGGACAATACTTTTTTTGAAATTGATTTCTGATGTGAAATAACCAGCAAAATCACGTGATTTGACACCTTTAGATGTTTTCTTTGAGGGTATTTAAAGGCAAGAGTCTATGCCAATTTCCAGCGAACAATTCAAGATCTCAAACGGAACATTTATTGACCTATCAGATGCAGGCCTGTAAAAACAGTAGTTACCTGATCTAATCCGTAAATAGCCGTTTGATTTCCAATAAAGATCTTTACATTTTGTTAAAAAAAAACAACAACAGATGACTCGTCCTTTATAAGCAAATATAAACAGTGAATTGCAAAGCACTGTGTGTTAGAAATAGGACTGAAATGTGTCTTATTAGTATAAAAAAAAATAACTATAGTTGATATATTTTGTGATTGGATTTAGCTTTTTATTTAAAACTAAAATCATGCTGCCTACCTAGAGGTACTTGAAGGTAGCGCTAATTTTGCAGTTCGTATACTTCTACGACCAGCGACCAGAGCCGAAGGATTGGTTGATGACGTCCTGTCCCTATGTCGACGAATACTATACATGCATAATACAACGAATACTTTTAGCAAATAATAAAAAATAGTGCAAAATAAATAGTTTTCTCAGTAAAACTTTTGAAATTAAAATTTTACATTTACACGTTTAATCTAATAGCAAAAAAGCGTGTTTATTTTTTTTATATCATTCTTATCTCAACAAAATTGGAATAAAAAATAAACAAAGTGATGAAGTTTCTTAATACATTTACTATCCAACACAAACACTTCAATCAACATTCTAGCACTTAGTCTTAAATTTGAATAAACAACTTTTTACGTTTGTTTATAAATCTTGTAAAGTGTCAAAAAATATTGTAAATATTCCCAATCTTGGTCATTTGTAGTTGAGTAGCAGGTAATCTAAGTTATCTTAAATATTTATTTATAACACTTGCAGGTAGATAGACTCACCAATAGGCCAGTCAATGCTTTCACTCCATTTATAAAATATTTATTAAATGTAGGTTGTTGGATTTGAGTAAATATTTGTTGCTGATACCTGACTGGCCAATTGGTGTACCCAATCTACCTGAAAGTGATATAAAATAAATATTTACGACAACTTAGATTACCTTCGTATAATTTTTCTACTATAATTCGCACCTACTATACATAAAACTTCAATTTGGTATGCTGACTGAGAAATTCAGAAAAACTATTTTATAGAGAAAAAAAAATCATTTGAAATGTATAGTAAACATACATAAGATCTCTCAAAACCAAATAATTCGTTAAATATGTGATAGAAGTGCCAATTTAGAAGCAAAATAAAGAAAGAGACCAATAATCGTGTACCGATGCAATGATTATTGAATATTGGTGCAATTCCACTATTGTAATCAAGAATCAAAATTTTTAACTTTTTTTTAGTATCATTTAAAACACAATCAATTGCAAGAATTATATGAATTTAATTTTCAATTTATTTGACTAATCTAATTGTATTTTAATTTACTGCAACGCCCAGTTTAATCAATCAAACATACATAAATTTAAAATTAGTCATTGTACCTATTTGGTGCTATTTTTTTGGTTTAATAAATTTATAAAACTTTCCAATTTTTAACTTTAAAAACGAAGAGCAAAATAATAATAATAAAAAAAAGATAATATAGTAGCAGCACAAGCAAATCATTATTTAATTAAATTTTACCTAGCGCCTGATGTAATAGCAGGTATTGACGGATGGCCTCCAAAAGAATGTCGATTTCTAGAAGAACTGGAACAAATTCTTGGTATTTCAGCCCTGCACTGGGTTTTTGTTTCCCATTCTTGATTAAACTCTTCTTTTTCATCGTCCTCTATATTAATTAAATCTTCTCTTTCTTCTCTGTCACCTAAAATAATAAAAAAACTATGTTACTCAATAACTGACTTTATGTTGAAACCAAAAAGTTGCCTTCAAAGCTTTAGGTATTTTTAAAAATGGTTGGAGAATAGCAGTGTTTTTATATATGAGGCTAACCTGTGTGCAAATTTTGTTCTTTTTCAATAATATGAGCTCTGTCTCCAATATGGTGACCAATTGACATTTTCTTGGTGCCAGTTACAGAATCTGTAACTGTATTTTGTGTTTCTTTTATACCACCTGGTGCAACTCTGGTGCTTGAAGTGGCTTTGTAAACTTGAGGACGACCATCTAGACCAGATGTCATACTAATAACTGTACTGGAACTGTGATAGTTTGTTGATGGTGACATAGAGTCTAAAAAAAGAAAATAATATTAACTACAACAGAATATGTTCAACCAATAATTCCTTTCAATACTAATATTCAGCAATTAAGATTTGATGTTTAAAATTTTAATACCAAAAAAGTAGAATTGTTGTAGGAAAGACTTCGAGAACCATTCAAACCTCAAAATTTTATAAATAAAATGTTTTTTTTTCTTGTTTCTCTTAACCTTATCCCAATCCTAGTTTGGGTCGGAGTTAGCCTTCCGTATTATTAGTTTTTTTTTATTTAATGCATCTACTCTTCTCCATTTTTTCTCTTTCTCGCTCTTCCTATCTTCCTCTTACCCCCAATTTCACATTCAACAACTCTTTTACTGACATAATTGCCATCTCTTCTCTGTACATAGCCAAAGCATCTTAGATTTTCTTGCTGAGCTGTTCCACTTTCACTCTCTTATTTCTTACTCTATCTCTCCTCGTTAATCCACACATCCAAAGCAACATTTTCATCTTGTAACTTTCTCTCTTGCTCTTTTTTTATTAACCATTACATAAACGTTGGTCTTACAACTCTCTTGTACACTCTACCTTTCATTTTGCACTCACTCTGGTGTCAAACAAAGCTCCGCTCATTCTTCTACAGTTCAACGTATTTATATGATTCATCTCACTCTTTAACCCATAACTATTTTCTAGCATAGACCCTAAATATTTGAAATTTTGGATAGCTTGCAGCACTTGGTCATAATTGATTTTGAGTTCATTTGTCTCGTCTGTTGTCATTTACTTCGTCTGCGTCTTCTCATTCTCAACCCTCTACTCTCAAGTGCTTTTCTCCATTTTCCTTCCAGTTTCTGTTTCAAAAAATCTACGATCACACCTCTTATCCCTTCAGTGGTAACAACCATCGCCATATAAACAGATAGGGGCACAGCACCACTGGTGAAGCCCCACATGCATCACAAATCCCTGCGTAACCCCAACACTCCTTTTTATTTCCAATTTTTGTTCTCTCATACCTCTCTCACACTAATCGGAAGTGGATATCACGTTGCATTTCACGACATCTCTCCATCGTTCTTCTCAAGCAAATCAGCATCAGTCGATCCTCTCCCAGGCATAAATGTAAATTGCTTTTCACTTATACTCGTCTCTTCTCAACCATTCTCTACCAAATTTTAAAAGATGTGACATCAGTTTAATGCGTCTATAGTTACCACATTCTTGCACAATCCCCTTTCTTTAATAGATTGACAAAAGTACGCATTTCCTCAGTATTTTCTCTTATTTATCACTTTTCTCATCAGGTCCAATATCTTCTCCATGCTCACCAAGCAGCTTTCATACATCTGCTGGTATCCCATCTGTTCCCACTGCCTTTCCATTCTTCATCTTCCCACATCTCTCACCATTTCAAAATTTTGAATACCATGTTCAAATATATCTCTCATATTCCTCATTCAGCAGATTCTCGAAATATTCCTTCCATCTTCCTTTTATACTCTCATAGATTTGTAAAACTCTACCTTCTATTTTTAATTTTTCAGATGGCAGCAATGACTTTCGAAGCTTTATCTTTTTCTTTAGCTATCCTTAATAATTCTCTTTCTCATTTATTACTATTGACGTTCTCATAGACGTTTTCTATTGCCTCTGATTTCGCTTTTGCCACTACTCTCTTTGCTACCTCATGTTTATCTATTCAGTAATAAATCTACTTATTTAAGACAAAAATATCACTAAAACGGGAAATCATGTTTATGATTATGAAAATAATATATTAGTATTTATTATTAAACCTAGTATTTTGTTTATTGCGTAAATATGAACGAAGTTATGTACTAACTAATAAATTATTTTGTTTGCAACGTGAATTTAATTTGCTACACCTAGTATATTTTAAATAATCACTTTTTAACTACCTAAACAGCCTAAAGTATTTCTATCCACACCTTATCACTAAATTTTATATAAAATTTGATCAAAAATTCGATAACTAGAAATTTGAAAAGAAATAAGTATATACGTTGATCTCAAATGTAAGTTGACCCAAATTAAAAATTTAACATAGTATTTACCTAAAGAACCACTAAGAAGTCTATTGAAATTTGGCATAATTGGCATGGAAAAAGGGGACATAATAGCGTTGTGCATATTATGTCGATTGTTGAGAGGTCTATTTTCAAAATCGTCGAAACCCAACATTGATCCTCTCATCATTCCAAAAGGATCTGAGAACAATGAATTCATCATGTTGCTCATTTGGCGCATATGTCGCATATGAGACCTAAAAATTTATAAAATCATTACAATTTACAAAACAGCATGGCCGTCTATTTTGATTCTATTGTGTAGGGATACGAAAGTTTACAATTTATCTTACCCGAAAAAAGGATCGTCTTCCATATCTCCCATTAACGAACTAAATACTGACATATCTTTCACACTCAACTTATGTACTTCAGTTTGATTCACTGATAGAAAACATTAAAAACGTTTAAAATTATCATATAGAAGTCAAATTATCGTTTACCGTTCTAGTAGCAATAGCTTCCCGAGAATCTAATGTTTGACGTCACAATCGATCAATCGTCAAAAATTTGACATTTGTTCGAAGATGTCGAAAGTCTGTTTCTCCGTTTTGATAATAAATAAATCATTTGTATCTATCATCTAATAATCAAGAGCTATTAGCAATTAGAACATTAGGAAGTTTTCTAAACAAAATAGAATTTGTTATAATGAATATTTGAATAATTTAGTTTACATTTATTTACTGTCTTCAAACCTAGATGTAGGCATGAATCAAAGAGAAGAAATAAATATTTATAACATGACATGTACTGACAAAATATGTCAAAGTTTCATAATATGCCAACAGTAAGTTATTTTTATTTTGTTGTTTTAATTTTAAACTTATCATATACTTTAATTATGCCATACTAAAATTATAACTGATTTAATTTCACTTTAAAATGTTTAAATATGTATATACTATTTAATGTTATTTAATAATTCTAGGATTTGATTTGGTGTCCTGTTGATATCATCTGAGCTTAGCTGTCAAGTTTATTTCTGGCCACGTTGGAACTTAAATTAATTTGTGCCAGTTTGTTTTATGGATTTTTGCAGGTCCTAAAGGTACGTGTCTCAAAAACATTTTTTGTTTTACTATCCTTGTATTGTTTGTAGGTTCTACAAGTATGAAAGTGAAAGATATTGAACGTACTGCAAATGTTGCTTGGTCTCCAAAAAACCAGCACCCGATCTATCTAGCGGCAGGAACTGCAGCTCAACAATTAGATGCCTCTTTTAATACCAGTGCAACACTAGAAATTTATTCATTAAACTTAACAGATCCAGGACCAGATACTAAGCTAGTTAGCTCTGCTCAAAGTGACCATCGTTTTCACAAAATAATATGGGGATCTTACGGAAACACTCCTAACAGTACTATAATTGGAGGTTGTGATGGCGGATTGATTCAAATTTATAATGCTACGAAATTAATAAATGGAGGAGATAGTATCATTGGAAAAAAGGAAAAGCACAATGGACCTGTACATGCTTTGGATTTTAATAATTTCCAACAAAACTTGTTTGCAAGTGGAGCAGGAGACTCAGAAATTTTTATATGGGATTTAAATAATACTGCTACACCTATGTCACCAGGTTAGTTACCATTTGTACTAAAAAATAAGTTATTAGATAGCATATAATGTACAGTAATAATTGATCAATATCCTCAAGAAGCTTTATTTTTTATTCACATTCTAGAGAAATAAATATATTTTACAGCTTTAAAGAAATTATCTATTTACTTTTAATATACTTTATTGTATATAGTTTGCTTGATTTATTATCGTAAACTCAGTCTGTAGATAATTTTCTTAACTTTTTGATAAAAAAAATTGTTTCGTGTCGATAAATATATTATTTGTTAACTTTTATTATTATTTTGTTATATATTTTTTGTATTAAACTGTTACTGTAATTCATAATTTCTCTACTTAGGTACAAAAAGTCAACCTTTAGAAGATGTTCTCTCAGTATCGTGGAACAAACAAGTTCAACATATTTTGGCTTCTACTTTCCCTTCAAAATGCGTCATTTGGGATTTAAGAAAGAATGAACCGGTAATAAAACTTACCGATACAGTATCAAGAATACGATGGAAAGTTGTAGAATGGCATCCGGAGGTTGCTACACAACTTTGTTTAGCTTCAGGTAATTAGATCTGTATCTATCATTGCGAATATAGGTATTGCTAACACTTTCGTACACTCATGTACTAATCTTATATTGTTTTCTTTATCTTAGAGGAAGATCAAGCACCAATAATCCAACTCTGGGACTTACGTTTTGCAACTTCACCGCTTAAAACATTACAAAATCATCAAAGAGGTATTCTATCAATTGCTTGGTGTTCTGAAGATCCAGATTTGTTAGTGTCATGTGGTAAAGATAATAGAATTTTATGTTGGAATCCCAATTCTAATCATCACACTGGAGAAGTATTAGCAGAAGTGGCTAAAACTAATCAATGGAGTTTCGATGTAGTGTGGTGCCCTAAAAATCCTGCACTCATTGCTTCCCCCAATTTTGATGGACACCTTTCTATTTATTCAGTTATGGGAGGTATGATTTTCATAGATTTACTAAATCCAATTTATTGTTAAAATATTTCTGTAGGTAAAACTCAACAAATTCAAACTACAAATAAGATAGCTGATAGCTTTCCTGGTATGGATGGGTACGCAGAAGCTCCTGTTCCCCAACAAGATTTAACCCCTGTAAGTGTGGACTTAAGCAAACCTCCTAAATGGTTAAAGAAGCCTGTTGGTGCTAAATTTGGAGTAAGTTTTAAATTAATTACGTTACTAATTGAATATTAATGAATAAAAGAACAATTCTGATTAAATACTGAAACAATTATCCATTTTAGTTTGGTGGTAAATTAATTACATTTGAAAATGATAAAGCTGCTATCGCTCAAGCTTTGCAAAATGCACAACCTGGCCAAGCGCCACCACAGATTCACCGAACTGTTGAAATAAGTCAAGTAGTTACTGAACAAGATTTAGTGAAAAAATCTGTGGAATTAGAAAAAACTTTGGAAAATGGAAATTTTACAGGTAGAATTTTTTATTCAATATAATTTAAACGTCTTATTAATGTTTCAAATATTATTAAAACATTTTTGAAACTAGTGCAAATACGAAAAAACTGAAAATCTAAAAAATAACAAGCAGGTACAAAACTAATTTTATTTTATTTTTAAGATTATTGTCGGTTTAAAAGTGACGAAACAAATGACCCATACAAAAAATATATTTGGCGTTTCCTTCAAGCCAATTTTGAAGAAGTTCCTCGAGTGGAGTTATTAAATTTATTGAATTATAACTTGACAGATGTTAATAAAAAACTTAATATACATGCTGGTGTTGGAACTGACAATGATATAGATAGATTAAATGATGATTTTACTAATTCAAATCGGGTAAGATTAGTTTATGAATATTTGATTACATTTTATTTAACTTTTTAATTGTAGATAGAAGATTATGATCAAGAAGATCCTTTTAATTCAATCGCAAAACAACAGGAGAAAAAAGTTGTGACACAATTTAAAATAAACACAGATGATAGTAAGTTAATATTATGTTATTGTTTAAAAAAATGGATGTTTTGTGATGGACTAGCTAATTGTTTATTAAAGTACTAAGGTTTTAAATCTTCATTAAGTTATAAGCTAGCTTTTTAAATTGTTTTTTTTTACTCTTCCACCAATGCCAGTTTCATCTCTTCAACATTCCTAAGAGCTGGATTTCGTTGCCAAAATCTTTTTCCCAGAATATCCAAGGCGTGTTCTATTGGGTTCATATCTGGTGATCTGGCTGGGCAGCTCATATGAGTAGTACCAACCTCATGGAGGTAGCTACTTATTATAGGCGCAGTTGTGGGCAAACGTTATCGTGCACAAAAACCAAATTTTGGACAATGAATGAGACAAAAGACATGACATGTGGCTCTAGAATCTCTGTTCGATACTTGTGCGTGCACTGAGAGATTCATTTTCAGTAAACACCAACTGTGTACGACCTCCTAAACATATGCCAACTCATCTCATCAGTGATCCTCCACCATATGACACCGTTTTCGTGAAGTTCGTCTGGTTGTATTGTTCACCTGGATACTCTCACAATTCTTTCACTCCTATTTTCGAAATTTACTCAAAAACGTCTCACCTCGAGCTTAGGTGCTTGTGCTGGCACCTAAGATCTTAATCCAACTTCATTTAGACGTCTCCTAACTGGTTCACTAACGTTAACGTTGCTTACCTCAGACAGTTGATTTCGGGTCTGAATAACAGTTTCTCGACGATTTCTTAAAGTTAGCAAAGATAAAATAAAAATTGGAATGAGCCACATTCACCATGCACAGGATCCAACAGTCTTATAAGAAGCAATTGTGTCAGTAGATTCTCTAAGAGCCATATTTGAAAATGAGGAAGTTAGAGCGAATAATTACACCTAAATAAAAACTTGTTTTGTGTTTCCCTAATTGTGGCGGTGTGCGTACATCCGTATATTTATCTGTTGTTATGCTTTTTCAAATTATTTGAAATATGTTTTCAGGTACTGAAGGTTTAATTACTCAAGCATTATTGTTAAATAATGTAGCGGCAGCTGTAGAGTTGTGTTTAAAATCTAAAAGATTTGCTGATGCGTTAGTAATTGCAACTACAGGTAAGTTTATTAATTCGTAATTGTTATATATATTAATTAATTAAATAATCTTTGAAGGTGGTCCCGATTTATTAGCGAAAACTCAGTTAAAATATTTAGAACAAAATAAGGACAGTTTGTCAACATTAATTTCTGCGATAGTTAGAGAAGATTGTAGTCTAATAATTAATGATTGTGATATTAGTAATTGGAAAGAAGCCTTAGCAGCGGTTTTGACTCATGCTTCAGATGATGATCTTCCAGGTTTATGTGGTAATTACCATCAATTTCTATAAAAATTCAAGAATTGAAAATTTAAACAATCTCAAATTATTACTACTCACTGTATACATATTATTCATATTTTTACCTATTCAAATTGTATTTTCTTATATGCGAAATTTTGTTATTATCTATTTTAATATACAAGAAGGACACTTATAGTAACAGTGCTTAAAATAGGTTCATTGTATTAATAATTTTATTTATTTTACAGAACAGTTAGGTTATAGATTAGAAGAAGAAAGTAAAAACAATCCAGAGTTAGCACACGATGCTCAGCTTTGTTATATTTGTGCCGGTAGTTTTGAAAAGCTAGTCTCCAGTTGGAGTGATAATGCTTTAAAATCTACTGACAATCTTCAAGAATTAATAGAACTTGTTACATTTTTACAAAAAGCTATCGAAAGACAAGGCCGACAAGTAAAGGTATCATAATTCTATAATTTATGTCAAAGATCTGTTTATTTTTGTAGTTATATTCTAAAAATTATTAATATATCAATTTATATTAAATTTAAAGGTTTTTGTAACGTGATTTGAAATTTTTATCTGTTTTAGGTCTCTGGTGCCTTAGCAGATCTTCTGTCTCATTACGCTTCCCTTTTAGCGTCACAAGGTGAATTAACAACTGCTATAGCCTATCTAGGTTCTTCCACCAATGAAAAAGTAGCTTCTTTAAGAACCCGGTTACAAGTAGCTTTAGGTCAACAACAAATTCTAGCTCAAGAAGCAAGACAAACTAGGCGAGGAAGTCAAAGAACTTCTTTCTCTAGTTATACCAACACCAACAACTTTCCAAGTACGAATCCATTTCAAGCAAACCAAAGTAGTTTTGGAGCACCATTACCAAATGCACCAGCACCTATACCAAGTCAGTTTTAAATTGAACGTTATCGCTTTAAATCAGTAAAAAAATACTCATACTCATACGTATTTACTCACAAATTTGATTTGTGAGCGCCATCTTTGTGCTACTGTTAGTTTTGATCAATCATTAATATATTCACAAATCAGTTGATTGTATGTTTACCATTACCAACTTTTGTTTATCTGTTATATGTGATAGCACAAACATGGCGATTGGGTCACAGTGTCACCGCTGTTCTTGTTACTGCCCGCTCATGATTTTTTACCCTTCATAACATTGTTACATACTTTTTTGTTTAATGCCTAATATTGTAGATTATAAATGGGATCGATTGCCCAGGTGATCTTACTACACTCCAACCTAAAAGATCTTTTGTGTATATTATGAGTCGTTTAGGTCTAAACTTTAACGAAAGTCTATTATCCTCTTAGGATGCACGTTTGTAACCTCATCTAAACAAAGATATTTATGTCGTTGACGAAGAATTACTCTGCAGTTAAAGATAATATAGCCGTTTTATCTGCATGTTGCACTGTCCACTTTGCACATTTTATAGAGATGTTATCTCAGTGGACAGTGTCCTATGAAAATTTTTTGCAGTGAACGCCTTATTACCCTTTTTGCTTATCTTTGGTCTGGAGTGTTGTTCCAGTAGGCTGCACTGAATTACTTTTCCGAGTTACGAACTTCATCCATAATGCGACATTTTGAGATGCCATACAAAGGTTCAGGTCCGATATTTTGGTTAGCCAGCTCCATCTAACTAGCGCAGCAATAACGATAAGATAACCGTTAGATATATCCAGTACATTATTTTAGTTTTAAGACCTTATGTTTTCCCAAAAAGCCTACGGCTGGTCCATATAACCCTTATAGCTTTATAGTGTTCATTCCACGTAAGTTCTGAGAATGAGGGTCACACTATTCATAATAGAAGGTTGAATGATTGATTTATTTTTGTTGGAGAATGAAATGAGTATCTTTTATTAGCATGAGCTGAAAGTCCTTCGTTGAAAAACCAAGTAGTTATAATAATTCCTAATATCACTGTGCTCACAGCTAATTTAATTTTATCTATTATTATTTACATAATGTATTTTAGGCATTGGTCAATTTAATACTGGTCTGCCTAATCCAACTGTTAATACCCAACCATGGCAGACTCCGTCGATTGCTCCTCCAACAAGTTTTTCTCAGCCTCCAAGAACTTTTACTCCGCCACAAACTACTCCAGCTGCCCACCCTCCGAGACCTACCAGTGTCGGATCTAATCATGGTATGTTTATAATCCTATTTTTATTTATTAATAAAAATAATTTAATATTTTAGGTACCTCAGGTCTTCCATCACGGAAATACTTATTAGATCCTTCTGTATCATCAAATTCTTATGATGGTCGTAATCAATTCGTACCGCAACCTACTAATACTTATCAACCGAACAATACGTATACTTCTCCTTTAAGTACACCATATTTTCCACCTCTTCCTAATCCCAGTGTCACATCTGTACCAAATCCGATATTTACACCAGCAGTGTCTAATTCAGGCTTTAATCCAGTTTCTACTAATACAATGCCTTTGGAATCCCAAGTCAACTCTTTTGGAAACTTACCGCCTCCACCAGTGGAAATCGCACAGCCTGTTTTAAATCATATTAATGCGCCTTCTGGTTGGAATGATCCTCCTCCTGTAAGTAATAGGAGTATTAAGCAACAGGTAAGGACGTTTATATTTGTAACAAATTTTTCTTAAAAAATATTGTTTTTCTGACTAGAAAGATTCGTTTTCATTTCAAGTCTATTATTCACTTAAATAACTTTTCAACAGAATTCGGTGATAATAAATTTCGGCGATTGGTGATTATACAATTAAATGTGCTAGGTGTTAGGTTCGTTTAGTATTTGCATCTATTAAAGATTAATTTTCTTTAGAGTACTATCCAGAATTTGGTTGAAAATGAAAAAATAATGTCAGCAAGTCATTCAGGAGTAAAACTTTGGCGTAAGGTAGTTTGAAAATGTGTTATTATTTTTTTGTTGCAATAAATATATGATAATTGTAATAAGGTAGGATAGACCAGTCAGTATCTGTCGAAATGCAGACCATTAGGACATTTTCCATAGGAAGCTATTTTTTTTGCTGGAATCCCTTCAGGATGTACCCAAAATCGATAATCACGATATGCGCCAGTCGCAAACCGTGTGCTAAATTTTTTATTTAACAAAATCATTTTTTGCTCCTATCTCGTGTATAATTCGGAAAATATTGCTCCTAGAGAAAAAATTCTAAGGATGAAAGTTTTGTTATTTAATTTTACACAATATTTCGTTAGTTAGAAATTGAAAATTTAATGTTTATTGTTGGAAAAACAACAATAATTGGAAAAAAAGTACAAAAATTCACTTGACTTACAACCTCCATATTCTGCCTAGAAAAACTTTTTAATATGATTAAAACGTGTGTTAAATTTCGTTAAGAACGGTCGGATAGTTTTTGCATAATTTTGCAATCCAGCCTACTGGAAAAAAATCGCAAATTTTCATATTCATACTAGGCCCTAAATAAGGCTCTCAGATAGTCGCCAGTTTTTTTACATATAAAGGACGGCTGTAACCCTAATTCACCCTAGGCTAGCTCCGGGGTCGTGGCTTCCTTCTGAGTTTTATCAATTCACTCCAAACATAAATTCAGGGCGCAAAAGTATAGACAAGCAAATAATACGCAAAAATCAGTTTTAAGATGATTTATTAAATCAAGTTTCAAGAGTTATAGTTAAAATTTGTAAATAAATAATTAATTAATTCTCTTATCTTTAGTTTTCCAGGACTTCTGTTCCGAAGGAGTTTTGAGTATTCTCTTCAGGATTTCATTCATTCAAATAATTCAGGGATGGTACGGCTTTCTCTTATATAAATCTTCCTACTCTCAATCCCGGGATGGTAGGTTTTTGTCTTCGTTACGATTCTCAATTACGGCAACAAAATGGCTGACGGCTTGTCACGTTCTCTAATTTATTAGATATTCCTCTAATAGGGCCCTTCTGGATTTTGCAAAAACCCTAATAATGAAAATTTAATCAAAACTCCATCCTTATAATTTACAATCAAGTAGAATCGCTATCTAGTTCTTCGTATTATCAAGAAAAAATTAATTATATTCACATGTTTAAACACTTTATGATCACAAAAAACTGACTTTTACGATAGCGATTGTACTTGAAATTAAGTGTTAGTAAAGTTTTAAAATAACAAATTCACCGCAATTTGGACAATTTAATAAAAATAAAATTTATAACTGAAGCTAAGATTACTTACGATTTTCGAAGGGCACCGTTCAGATGAAGAAACTACGACAAAATGAACGAACGGATATAATTTACGTTCAGGGAAACCGAATCGTCTCGTCTCCCACTTCAATCGTAGCACAAAACATAAAGTAACTACCAACCTATAGTCAGGTGGATTTCGGCACAAAAACGAACGTTACAAGGTTCAAACTTTCAGACGCTTTTTGTAAGATTAAAATTGGTCCACTAGGAGAGCCTAGAATTTTTCTTAAACTTTTAAACATTTTTTTAAGTTTTTAATCAATTGGAATAACTTTTCGAGCTTTAAACATATTAATATCAAAATTTATATACTTAAGGAACATTAAAAGACCCTTTTATTAAATAAAAAAAGATACATTCGGGTTACTGGTTGCCTAGATATTGAGGGTCAAAGTGGGCATATTTTGTTAAATAATAAAAAAAAAGGTTTGCGACTAGCGCATATCATGATTATGAAGGGATTCCAGCAAAAAAATAGCTTCCTATTGAAAATGCCCAATCCAAAACAGATTCCGCTTAGACTAAGAGAGAATTCAGAGTGAATATCGCATTTTAGTGAGTTGCATAGCGAAATGTTTTAATATTATATGTTTTATCACTTTGTACTTTAATAAACTAGGTAGTTTATATTTCCTTAAATATTGCTATTCAACTTATTCCTTTGGATGTATTTAAATAAATTTGATTATATATTAATCACTACCAAAGTTGTAATGCTTAGAGTTCAGTGTGATATTTTTTTAGCTGTGTGACATCTATATTCAAAAAAGTTAATTATATGTGTAATCTGCGGTACAAAAAGTCTGATTGCAGAAAATTTTTTATACAAAAACTGCAACTTTACTGTAGTGGGAACTTTTTTAACTTTCTAATAGTTGCTTTTTTAAATACTTTTGGTTATCGCTGCCATATACATAATCAACATCATATCCTTGTTTGTATCATTTTTATAATCTTTATAAAAACCATCAATGCTAAATAGTCCATAATAATTAAATTGAACTTTTTCTAGCATTTTTTATTTTTATTGATGCTGCCAATATTTAGCCTTTCGGTTACAAGTTTATTTATCTGTTTATCTTCTTTGTACCGCATTCATTTAAATGTGTAAATTTTGTTTTAGCCGAAAAATGATATAGGAGCATCTGAACCAATTACTCATCCATTATATGGAACAGCTCCTGTTCAGCCGTTACCAACTAATGGATATGGCGATATGAATACACATTTAGGACAACCTTATAATTCTTTGCCTTATTCACAGGTAACAAATTTTAAATTTTGGTGAAGTAATACTTATATTATACCCTTTTTTAACAGCAACCACCAACCATGTTTCAACCACCAGTTCCTCAAACAAACAATTTTACTACTAGTTTTAATCCAGGTAACTTTAACCAAAATGCAATATCTAATATGAGAAATCCACAAGAATCAATACAAAAACCTGTACGAGCAAAAACTCCTCATATCGAAAAAGCTCCTATTCCAGAGGAACACATACATATGAAGACTGTTTTTGATGAACTAAAAGATCAATGCAGTTGTGCTACTAATAATCCTGTAAGTATTTTTTATCATCATTTAAATTTTGCTACTTGAATTATATTAAATATTCTGTCTTTTTAGCAAACTCGAAGAAAACTTGAGGAAGTAGGTAAAAAATTGGAGTTACTTTATGATGCTTTAAGAGAACATAAGGTAATTCAACAATTCTTCTTAAATATTGAACCGATTTTTTTATTATCTTTATTTTAGTTATCGCCTAACACATTATCTTCTCTTCATGAAATGGTTCAAATGATCCAAAATGGTAATTATACCGGTGGTATTTCTCTACATACACAATTAGTATCAGGTCCTGATTTTGCTCAAATTGCTGGATTTATGACAGGACTTAAAGCACTGTTACAATGCGCCTTACAATTACAAGTTTATTTAAGATAGAATATATAGTAGAAAGTACGAATCGATTAAATGAAACTAGATGAGCAGAATTCACTTAACCTAAGGAAGCTTTTGGTCTGCATTTATAAAAGTATATAAATTATATATAATGTAAAGGGTGCTCTAACGTTGTAACAATAAGTGCATATTGAACATTTATAAATTGGAAATCGATTAATATATAATTTGGTTTTCATGTTTTATTTGTTAATTTTAGTAATATATAAGATCAAATTAACAAATTCGTATTTTAATTTTTCCCATCCAAATTAATTTTAAATGATAAATCTTTAAGGGAGTTAAAATAGAAACAAGGTTTTCTACACAGAACAGAATTTAACAGGAATGTGGTGTTGGTGAGAGTGTTGGGTGTAAGGACCCTGTTGTAGGACTTATGTCCTTTTCAGGGAGTGGATGGGAAGTTTAGAATGGAGTTAGAATGTTAAATTTGTACATAAAAAGTCAGCTGTTTATAAGGAATAAGGATATGAAAATAAAATCTCATTTAATTTAAAATGAAATTATATTACACATTTCATCTTTACCAACAATTCTGCTATTTAAATAAAATATCACAGGTTTTGTTTGAAAATGACTAAATACATATTTTCATTTAATATCGTTGGTTTCATCTTTTTTATCAACATGTTTAACTCGAGATGTATAAATATCAAATCCTAGTGATACTGTGTTGTCAAATAATACTCTGTATTGATATGGTAATACATAAAAATTAATAAACTGTGCTGGAGGCCATACCATCCAATCTGCTGTATACAGCCTTAAAGCCTTTTGTTTTGTTTCTTTTATAAATTCTTCTTTACTGCTTCCTTCCAAATATGCTAATGTTAGAAAAAATGTTGCTATACAAATTGGAGAAGCTATGATTTGATCCAATAACAACTTCTTTGTTACAGTTTTTAAAGTGGAACCAGGTAAAAATATATCCAAATAATGATACCAATAATGACACACTATTCCAAGGGTTAATCCAGATGCAGACATGTTAAGAGTTCTTTTGTAATCCATTTTATTCAATTCTTTGTTAACAATTTCATAATTCTGTTCTATTAAGTCACCCACGGCGGAGAGAGAAATTGATAGTACTAAATTCGTTCTTAGAAGATATTTTCTACTAAATGCCTTCGTAAATACCTTTGAAACTTTTGGTACAACTATAGTTCTTACAGTCTTCAAGATGTTAACTCCAACACTAACTAACATAATGTAAAATTGTTGATTAACTTAACCTGAATAAAGGATGTGAATTGGTCTAAAATCGTGTCTTGGAATGCATGATTTATTTTAATTTAAATCATTTTTTAATGCAGTATTTTAAAATGGTTGTTTCATACGGAATGTTATTACATAACAATCTCTTCTTCTGTTTTCGTTTCGACTGCCATTGTCATTGTAATGTGTTAACTCAATAGTCAGGTTTGTAAATTTAATACATATGTTTATTAAATGATGATTTATGGAGGGAGAGGCTCCATATGATGATTATTACTTAAACTGATTTACAATAATATTAACTATTAACTTAATTTGTTAATATCTGATTTGTTTACAAAATTCTATTGACTGGCTAAAGAACAAGGGTAGAGGACGGTCGGTGTGTCAGTGTCAGTTCTCAGTTAATTGTCAATTTATAATTTCCTAAATAAAAAGCATCGGCGAAATCTGTAAAAACAATAAATATCATTTTAATTTAAATAAATTGTTTCCGGAATTATTTAAAAATGGTGGTAAGACAATATAATCAAGAATTAGAATACTTGGAAAAAATAAATTCGTATTCATGGAGAATAAAAAAAGGATTTCAACCCAATATGAATGTGGAAGGTATATTTTATGTCAATCAAACTCTAGAAAAATTAATGTTTGATGAACTAAGGAATGCATGCCGTCCTGGCATGATTGGGGGCTTTTTACCTGGTATGAAACAAATAGCAAATGTAGCAGCTTTACCAGGAATAGTTGGTATGTTCTTCTTTAATTATTATTACAACTACATATTTTTCTGTATTTAAATTGAATATTTTACTCATTTGGAATGTTTATAAATAATACATATATACAATAAACATAATCTTGAATAATTATTAAATATGATGTAATTTTTGTAGGAAAGTCTGTAGGTCTTCCAGATGTACATTCTGGATATGGATTTGCTATTGGGAATATGGCTGCTTTTGATATGGATAATCCAGATTCTATTGTATCACCAGGTGGAGTAGGATTTGATATTAATTGCGGAGTAAGATTATTGAGAACAAATCTTATGGTAGAAGACGTAATGCCTATTAAAGAAGAATTAGCTCAAAGTTTATTTGATCATATTCCTGTAGGGGTTGGTTCTAAAGGTAAATATCCATTATTTTACAAGATTCAATCGATTATAGTTTCGTTTTGTTCTTTTTTGTTTAGGTATAATTCCTATGAATGCTAAAGATTTGGAAGAAGCACTTGAAATGGGTATGGATTGGTCGCTTAGAGAAGGTTACATCTGGGCTGAAGATAAAGAGCATTGCGAAGAGTATGGTAGAATGTTAAATGCTGATCCTTCTAAAGTTAGCATGCGAGCCAAAAAGAGAGGGCTACCACAGGTAAATATATTTGATCTTAAACAGATATCCAGATTACAAAATAATGTATTTTAGCTGGGAACTTTAGGTGCTGGTAATCATTACGCCGAAATTCAAGTTGTAGATGAAATATACGATAAATGGGCTGCCAGCAAAATGGGAATAGAAGAACAAGGTCAGGTTTGTGTTATGATCCATTCAGGCAGTCGAGGTTTTGGACATCAGGTACTATTTTTTTAACAAAGAGATAATGGAATTATATATTGTTTATAACTATAGGTAGCTACAGATGCTCTAGTGCAAATGGAAAAGGCTATGAAACGAGATAATATTGAAACAAACGACAGGCAGTTAGCATGTGCTAGAATTAATAGTCCTGAAGGACAAGATTATTTAAAATCCATGGCTGCAGCTGCCAATTTTGCATGGGTTAATCGTAGTTCAATGACATTTTTAAGTAGACAGGTTTGTAATAAATTTTATATATTATTTAAATGTATTTATTGATTATTTTTAGGCATTTGCAAAGAAATTTGGTTTAGCACCAGATGATTTAGACATGCATGTTATATACGATGTTTCTCATAATATAGCAAAAGTTGAGGAGCATATAGTGGATGGTAGACCAAAAACTCTCTTGGTTCATAGAAAAGTTAGTACAATATTTTTATATTTGGATCTGAAATTAATTATAGTATTTTAGGGTTCTACTAGAGCTTTTCCTCCACACCATCCTCTTATACCTGTAGATTATCAATTAACAGGACAACCTGTTTTAATCGGAGGTACAATGGGTACTTGCAGTTATGTTTTAACTGGCACAGAACAAGGAATGATGGAAACTTTTGGATCTACTTGCCATGGAGCTGTAAGTTTGCTAGTATATTTTAAAATTACTTGTTTTTATTTAAACGAGTTGATAATTTGTGATTTATATTTTGTTTGAATCGTCGAGAATGAAACGTCATTAGTTACGTAGAGGTGCAAAAAATTTGGTTTGTTATAGGGAAGATATTCTTTTTATTTTTGATACACTGACTGGAAAGGAATGAAAAGTGTTAGTAATTGTTATTATATAACGAGTCTGCGTGCCTAGAGGGTGCCCTAAAGGGGTGGGGAAAAATCGAGTAGTGCGTTGGGTATTCTCTCTGCACGTATCAAACCACATTTTCGTTATTATTACAGTATTTGTGCAGTAGCGATTTGAACTTATTTTTTTTCTCGTACCGAAAACCATGTGCGACGAATAACTGGAGTAAGGTATCAATCTTAAATTTCTCGTTAAATTGAAAAAACTGCGATTGAGTGCTATGAATTGTTGCAAGAGTCCTCTCTATCTCGTGTGCCTGTTTTTGAGTGGTACAAGCGCTTCAGTGAGGCCCGAGAAAGCAAGGATGTTCAAATCAAAATTCAAGGCAATGTTGATTGTTTTTTTCGACATTAAAGGTATCGTGATAGAGGGTCAGACTATCAACCAGACTTACTATTTGTCAGTTAGTGGATTTGGCATTAGGACAACACATCTGAACATAACACGCTATCTGCGAAACAGTATTTGGCCAATAAACGCACTCCAGTGCTCGGACACGTGCCGAACTCGCCAGATTTGGCACCGTGCGACTTTTTTGTTTCCGAAAATAAAATCTGCTTTGAAAGAGATCCGATTTGAGCGGTAAAGCAAAAAACAGTAGAGTTCCTAAAGGCCTCCCACCAAAGAAGACTTCCAGTGCTGCATTGATCAAAGGAAAAAACGTATGGAAAGGTGTGTGGCGAAGGGAGGGGAGCATTCGAATGTTATTTAATAGCCAGACTTCGTATGTACAAATAGTTCCGTTATTTGTTGTTAAAAAACAATTTAACTTGAATATATGTATTATTGATTTTTAGGGTCGAGCATTATCACGAGCGAAATCACGAAGAAATTTGGATTATACTGATGTTTTACGTAAACTAGAATATATGGGAATATCCATACGTGTTGCTTCACCTAAACTAGTTATGGAAGAAGCTCCAGAATCTTATAAAAATGTAACTGATGTAGTAAATACGTGTCATGCAGCCGGAATTTCGAAGAAAGCTATCAAATTGAAGCCAATAGCCGTTATTAAGGGATAAATTTTTTTGTATTAATTTATTATTTAAAGAGACTGCTTGTGAAAATGTTTGATATGATTGAATCTTATATTTTATTGTAATTTTTCACTAAGAATTAATATTATAAGTAACTTAATAAATACATCAGAGACGAAACGTTTTTGATTAAATTAAACCTTTTTATTAAACAATTTTAAATTCATTAGGTTTTTATTCGGTCCTATTATTTAATAATCATATTTTAAACAAAATAATATTTGGTAGTACCAACAGTAATATTAGAGCCTTTAAATATTTTGTTCGTACTGATTATGGGAGATGGTAATACTTACTGGGAATAGTTAAAATAGATTTTTGGAACAATATTTCCAATATTTATTTTTAAATTTTTCTTTCGTAAATATAAATTGCACACAATTTTTAAATTATTCAGTTTGAATGTCACGTTTCTACTAAAATTTTAATTAAAACTGATTAATTAATTTTAATACTGCTGGAAATAAGTGCTGATACTGATATAATGTTCACCACGAAAAGTGGCTTAAGTCCAACAAAACGGACACAGAAGGCAGGCTAACTGAAGAGTTTGCAATTAGCCATGGGCTGTCCCAACTAATCGACAAGCCCACTTACTTTCCCAGAGTTGCCAATCACCGTTCTAATACTCTGGATCTTTTTCTGACCACTCACGCTGAGAAATATAATGTAAATGTTCTGTCTCCCCTAGGTAACTCTGATCATGATGTAGTGGAAGTCAAATGTCCAATCGAATCTCACCCATTCGAGGCACCACCCAAGAGAACTTTTTGGAATTTAAAAAAAGCAGATTGGGATGGCCTTCGATACTAATTTGCAACTTTTTTCTGGAATCCAGTCTGCTTTATTGACGAAGATCCATCGGCAGTTTGCAACAGTATAACTGAAATCATTCAGTGTGCCATGAAAGCTTACATTCCTCACTTTACCAAACGCTTAAAAGCCAAACAGAAGCCATGGTTTAATAAAGATTACGATGTAGCATGGAAAGCTAAAATCAAGTCCCACAAATTATTTATACAAAATCCATCAGGAAAAACAAAACAGGATGATATAAACGCTAGAAATAGATACAACACCACTATTTCCAATTACAAAAGTCTTTTTGACGCTCGAATGAGAGAGAAAGTAATGTCAAACCCTAATGGAAGCCGGTCCTTTTGGACTCTCGCCAAACATATCAACAACAATTTTACAAATAGTTCGTTTCCTCCACTTACATCAGAAGACGGCTCAATAGCTACGTCCTCCACAGAAAAGGCAGAACTCTTTGCCAAAATATTCTCTTCGAACTCGACACTTAATCCTAAAACCTTTGAAGATGGATATCCAACTTTCTCTCTATAACAGGCACATTCAAGTCGCTCTAGATGGACATTCTTCCAACCTCTACAAGATCAACGCTGGAGTTACCCTAGCTCCTACTCTATTCTTATTACACATTAATGATCTACTAGAAGCCACTAATAACCCGATACATGGTTTTGCAGATGATAGCAACCTACAATGTAGCAAAGCACACAACGCACAACCGTCCCATACCTCTAGATATTTTGGAAGAGGACAGAAGATCCACAACGGCTTCTCTCAATCAAGATTTGAGAATTGTAGACGAGTGGGGTAAAAGAATCTTGTTAATTTCAACGCTTCCAAGACAAAGACATGTTGCCTATCCAACAAAAGGCAAACATGCGACTCATTCATTACAATGAACGATCAGACACTGGTAGCGGGCGACTTCATTACGCTGGTTGGTATAACGATCTCCCAGGACTTACTATGGAACGAACATATTGAATCCATAGCAACTGCAGCAGGAAAGAAATTAGGCTTTCTGTTTAGAGCACGGAAATATTTTTCTCCATCCAACTTAGCTACTCTTTACAAAGCCCAAATAGGACCTAATCTTGAACACTGCTCGCATGTATTGGGTTCGGCGGCTCCGTCAAGGCTCGGAGTTCTCGATGCAATACAGAGAAAAGCAGTTCGACTAATAAACGACACCAGTATAACCAAAAACCTAGCCCCATTGTTCCACCGAAGAACAGTGTCTGATCTTTCCTTGTTTTACCGATACATAAACGGATTTTGCTCAGAAGAACTCCACTCTATAATGCCTCCACTTGACAGACCAGCCAGAGCAACGCGACATGCCAACTCCATGCACCCTTATACTGTTCAATGCCCGACATCCAGAACGGATCGATTCGATCGTTCCTTCATCCCCAGGGTCTGCAGATTGTGGAACTCCTTACCTTCCCCCACGTCTTGCCCACTCGTCCCAACTTGCAGGCCTTTAAATCCCAAATTAATAAATTGTCTCTTCTGCACCAATAGATATTCTGGGTACATTTGTATTAAGCTTATCATAGTTTTCATCAGTCAAATCGTCGGTAAATAGTTGTATCGCAATTATCATTAGATTTGAATCTTACTAGTAATGACAACATAGATACTTTCTTAATTTTATTAACAAAAAATATAAATTATTTATATTATAAAACTAAAATTAATTTCTATTAAACTCTTTGGTAGTAGAAATATGATTGACTATTTCTCCAACAAACTTTTGTAGTACATCTTGCCTCATTCTGCCAACATCCAGTACTTCTTCATGGTTAGCAAAATCTTGGGTATTATATTCAACAATACATTCATTGGTAATCAAACTAAAAGCTAATACTGTTAAATCACAATGCCTAGCTGTGATTACCTCGTGAACAGTAGACATGCCTACAGTGTCAGCTCCTAACATTTTTAACATTCTCAGTTCAGCCACCTAAAAAAAATAAAATCTGTATTAATTTTCCATTATCATTAAAACATCAGAATTTCTAACACTCAATTCGATGCATCTCAAGATTAAGATTGTTGTGGGTACCAGGGATAAAGGGATTGTCGGGAACGAGGTTGCTGATAGTCTCGCAAAAAAAGGAGCTAGTACTCCTTTTATCGGGCCTGAACCTTT
>CAXIIO010000946.1:0-102077 GCA_964028335.1 Altica lythri | reverse complement strand
AAAAAGTTATAACCTATCAAAAGATAGAAAATTTTCTCAGCAATACAAATTTCCTATTAGTCTTTTTATATCTTTTATAGTTTTGAATATACGGGGGAAATACCAAATTTTTGTTAAAATTTGTAAATCCCTCGTAACTTGTTTATTAATTAACATACAGAAAGTTAGAACCTATTTAAAGATAGAAAATTTTCTTAAAAATTTAAAATTCCAACTAGTTTTTTCATATCTTTTATAGTTTTCAATATACGGGGGAAATACAAAATTTTTGTTAAAATTTGTAATTCCCTCATAACTTTTTTATTAATTACCGTACAAAAAGTTATAACATATCAAAAGAAAGAAAATATTTTTAGAACTCCAAAATTCCAATTATTTTTTTTATATCTTTTATAGTTTTCAATATACGGGGGAAATACAAAATTTTTGTTAAAATTTGTAATTCCCTCGTAACTTTTTTATTATTTACCGTACAAAAAGTTATAATCTATCAAAAGATAGGAAATTCTCTCAACACTCTAAATATCCAATTAATTTTTTTATATCTTTTGTAGTTTTTAATATACGGGGAAAATACAAAATTTTTGTTAAAATTTGACATTCCCTCGTAACTTTTTTATTAATTACCGTACAAAAAGTTTTAACCTATTGAAAGATAGGAAATTTTTTTAGCAATCCAAATTTCCGATTAGTCTTTTTATATCTTTTATAGTTTTCAATATACGGGGGAAATACAAAATTTTTGTTAAAATTTGAAATTCCCTCGTAACTTTTTCATTAATTACCGTACAAAAAGTTATAACCTATCAAAAGATAGGAAATTTTCTCAGCAATACAAATTTCCAAACAGTCTTTTTATATCTTTTATAGTTTTCAATATACGGGGGAAATACCAAATTTTTGTTAAAATTTGTAAATCCCTCGTTACTTGTTTATTAATAAACATACAGAAAGTTATAACCTATTAAAAGATAGAAAATTTTCTTAAAAATTTAAAATTCCAACTAGTTTTTTCATATCTTTTATAGTTTTCAATATACGGGGGAAATACAAAATTTTTGTTAAAATTTGTAATTCCCTCGTAACTTTTTTATTAATTACCGTACAAAAAGTTATAACCTATAAAAAAATAGGAAATTTTCTCAAGAATCTAAATTTTCAATTAATTTTTTTATATCTTTTGTAGTTTTCAATATACGGGGGAAATACAATATTTTTGTTAAAATTTGAAATTCCCTCGTAACTTTTTTATTAATTACCGTACAAAAAGTTATAACCTATCAAAAGATAGGAAATTTTCTCAAGAATCCAAATTTTCAATTAATTTTTTTATATCTTTTATAGTTTTCAATATACGGAGGAAATACAAAATTTTTGTTAAAATTTGTAATTCCCTCGTAACTTTTTTATTATTTACCGTACAAAAAGTTATAACCTATCAAAAGATAGGAAATTTTCTCAAGAATCCAAATTTTCAATTAATTTTTTTATATCTTTTATAGTTTTCAATATACGGAGGAAATACAAAATTTTTGTTAAAATTTGTAATTCCCTCGTAACTTTTTTATTATTTACCGTACAAAAAGTTATAACCTATCAAAAGATAGAAAATTCTCTCAACAATCCAAATATCCAATTAATTTTTTTATATCTTTTGTAGTTTTCAATATACGGGGAAAATTCAAAATTTTTGTTAAAATTTGTAATTCCCTCGTAACTTTTTTATTAATTACCGTACAAAAAGTTATAACCTATTAAAAGATAGGAAATTTTTTTAGCAATCCAAATTTCCGATTATTTTTTTTATATCTTTTATAGTTTTCAATATACGGGGGAAATACCAAATTTTTGTTAAAATTTGTAATTCCCTCGTAACTTTTTTATTAATTACCGTACAAAAAGTTTTAACCTATCAAAAGATAGGAAATTTTCTCAAGAATCTAAATTTTCAATTAATTTTTTTATGTCTTTTGTAGTTTTCAATATACGGGGGAAATACCAAATTTTTGTTAAAATTTGTAAATCCCTCGTAACTTGTTTATTAATTAACATACAGAAAGTTATAACCTATTGAAAGATAGAAAATTTTCTTAAAAATTCAAAATTCCAACTAGTTTTTTCATATCTTTTATAGTTTTCAATATACGGGGGAAATACAAAATTTTTGTTAAAATTTGTAATTCCCTCGTAACTTTTTTATTAATTACCGTACAAAAAGTTATAACATATCAAAAGAAAGAAAATATTTTTAGAACTCCAAAATTCCAATTATTTTTTTTATATCTTTTATAGTTTTCAATATACGGGGGAAATACAAAATTTTTGTTGAAATTTGTAATTCCCTCGTAACTTTTTTATTATTTACCATACAAAAAGTTATAACCTATCAAAAGATAGGAAATTCTCTTAGCAATCTAAATATCCAATTAATTTTTTTATATCTTTTGTAGTTTTCAATTTACGGGGAAAATACAAAATTTTTGTTAAAATTTGAAATTCCCTCGTAACTTTTTTATTAATTACCGTACAAAAAGTTATAACCTATTGAAAGATAGGAAATTTTTTTAGCAATCCAAATTTCCGATTAGTCTTTTTATATCTTTTATAGTTTTCAATATACGGGAGAAATACAATTTTTTTTTTTTAATTTGTAAATCCCTCGTAACTTTTTTATTAATTAACGTACAAAAAGTTATAACCTATCAAAAGATAGGAAATACTCTTAAAAATCCAAAGTTCCAATTAGTTTTTTTATATCTTCTATAGTTTTCAATATACGGGGGAAATACCAAATTTTTGTTAAAATTTGTAATTCCCTCGTAACTTTTTTATTAATTACCGTACAAAAAGTTATAACCTATCAAAAGATAGGAAATTTTCTCAGCCATACAAATTTCCGATTAGTCTTTTTATATCTTTTATAGGTTTCAATATACGGGGGAAATACAAAATTTTTGTTAAAATTTGTAATTCCCTCGTAACTGTTTTTTTAATTAACGTACAAAAAGTTGTAACCTATCAAAAGAAAGAAAATTCTCTCAACAACCCAAATATCCAATTAATTTTTTTATATCTTTTATAGCTTTCAATATACGGGGAAAATACAAAATTTTTGTTAAAATTTGAAATTCCCTCGTAACTTTTTTATTAATTACCGTACAAAAAGTTATAACCTATCAAAAGATAGGAAATTTTCTCAAGAATCTAAATTTTCAATTAATTTTTTTATTTCTTTTGTAGTTTTCAATATACGGGGGAAATACCAAATTTTTGTTAAAATTTGTAAATCCCTCGTAACTTGTTTATTAATTAACATACAGAAA
Source organism: Altica lythri (assembly GCA_964028335.1). Lineage (NCBI taxonomy): Eukaryota > Metazoa > Arthropoda > Insecta > Coleoptera > Chrysomelidae > Altica > Altica lythri. Next base: position 98,754 of record CAXIIO010000946.1, on the reverse strand, counting down.
GTTATAACCTATGAAAAGATAGAAAATTTTCTTAAAAATTCAAAATTCCAACTAGTTTTTTCATATCTTTTATAGTTTTCAATATACGGGGGAAATACAAAATTTTTGTTAAAATTTGTAATTCCCTCGTAACTTTTTTATTAATTACCGTACAAAAAGTTATAACATATCAAAAGAAAGAAAATATTTTTAGAACTCCAAAATTCCAATTATTTTTTTTATATCTTTTATAGTTTTCAATATACGGGGGAAATACAAAATTTTTGTTGAAATTTGTAATTCCCTCGTAACTTTTTTATTATTTACCGTACAAAAAGTTATAATCTATCAAAAGATAGGAAATTCTCTCAACACTCTAAATATCCAATTAATTTTTTTATATCTTTTGTAGTTTTTAATATACGGGGAAAATACAAAATTTTTGTTAAAATTTGACATTCCCTCGTAACTTTTTTATTAATTACCGTACAAAAAGTTTTAACCTATTGAAAGATAGGAAATTTTTTGAGCAATCCAAATTTCCGATTAGTCTTTTTATATCTTTTATAGTTTTCAATATACGGGGGAAATACAATTTTTTTTTTTTTAATTTGTAAATCCCTCGTAACTTTTTTATTAATTAACGTACAAAAAGTTATAACCTATCAAAAGATAGGAAACACTCTTAAAAATCCAAAGTTCCAATTAGTTTTTTTATATCTTCTATAGTTTTTAATATACGGGGGAAATACCAAATTTTTGTTAAAATTTGTAATTCCCTCGTAACTTTTTTATTAATTACCGTACAAAAAGTTATAACCTATCAAAAGATAGGAAATTTTCTCAGCCATACAAATTTCCGATTAGTCTTTTTATATCTTTTATAGGTTTCAATATACGGGGGAAATACAAAATTTTTGTTAAAATTTGTAATTCCCTCGTAACTGTTTTTTTAATTAACGTACAAAAAGTTATAACCTATCAAAAGAAAGGAAATTTGCTAAGCAATCCAAATTTCTAATTAATTTTTTTTTATCTGTTATAGTTTTCAATATACGGGGGAAATACAAAATTTTTGTTAAAATTTGAAATTCCCTCGTAACTTTTTTATTAATTACCGTACAAAAAGTTATAACCTATTAAAAAAAAGGAAATTTTCTCAGCAATACAAATTTTCGATAAGTCTTTTTATATCTTTTATAGTTTTCAATATACGGAGGAAATACCAAATTTTTGTTAAAATTTGTAAATCCCTCGTAACTTGTTTATTAATTAACATACAGAAAGTTATAACCTATTAAAAGATAGAAAATTTTCTTAAAAATTCAAAATTCTAACTAGTTTTTTCATATCTTTTATAGTTTTCAATATACGGGGGAAATACAAAATTTTTGTTAAAATTTGTAATTCCCTCGTAACTTTTTTATTAATTACCGTACAAAAAGTTATAATTTATCAAAAGAAAGGAAATTTTGTTAGAACTCCAAAATTCCAATTATTTTTTTTATATCTTTTATAGTTTTCAATATACGGGGGAAATACAAAATTTTTGTTAAAATTTGTAATTCTCTCGTAACTTTTTTATTAATTACCGTACAAAAAGTTATAACCTATCAAAAGATAGGAAATTTTCTTAAGAATCTAAATTTTTAATTAATTTTTTTATATCTTTTGTAGTTTTTAATATACGGGGGAAATACCAAATTTTTGTTAAAATTTGAAATTCCCTCGTAACTTTTTTATTAATTACCGTACAAAAAGTTATAACCTATCAAAAGATAGAAAATTTTCTCAGCAATACAAATTTCCTATTAGTCTTTTTATATCTTTTATAGTTTTGAATATACGGGGGAAATACCAAATTTTTGTTAAAATTTGTAAATCCCTCGTAACTTGTTTATTAATTAACATACAGAAAGTTAGAACCTATTTAAAGATAGAAAATTTTCTTAAAAATTTAAAATTCCAACTAGTTTTTTCATATCTTTTATAGTTTTCAATATACGGGGGAAATACAAAATTTTTGTTAAAATTTGTAATTCCCTCGTAACTTTTTTATTAATTACCGTACAAAAAGTTATAACATATCAAAAGAAAGAAAATATTTTTAGAACTCCAAAATTCCAATTATTTTTTTTATATCTTTTATAGTTTTCAATATACGGGGGAAATACAAAATTTTTGTTAAAATTTGTAATTCCCTCGTAACTTTTTTATTATTTACCGTACAAAAAGTTATAATCTATCAAAAGATAGGAAATTCTCTCAACACTCTAAATATCCAATTAATTTTTTTATATCTTTTGTAGTTTTTAATATACGGGGAAAATACAAAATTTTTGTTAAAATTTGACATTCCCTCGTAACTTTTTTATTAATTACCGTACAAAAAGTTTTAACCTATTGAAAGATAGGAAATTTTTTTAGCAATCCAAATTTCCGATTAGTCTTTTTATATCTTTTATAGTTTTCAATATACGGGGGAAATACAATTTTTTTTTTTTTAATTTGTAAATCCCTCGTATCTTTTTTATTAATTAACGTACAAAAAGTTATAACCTATCAAAAGATAGGAAACACTCTTAAAAATCCAAAGTTCCAATTAGTTTTTTTATATCTTCTATAGTTTTTAATATACGGGGGAAATACCAAATTTTTGTTAAAATTTGTAATTCCCTCGTAACTTTTTTATTAATTACCGTACAAAAAGTTATAACCTATTGAAAGATAGGAAATTTTTTTAGCAATCCAAATTTCCGATTAGTCTTTTTATATCTTTTATAGTTTTCAATATACGGGGGAAATACAATTTTTTTTTTTTTAATTTGTAAATCCCTCGTAACTTTTTTATTAATTAACGTACAAAAAGTTATAACCTATCAAAAGATAGGAAATACTCTTAAAAATCCAAAGTTCCAATTAGTTTTTTTATATCTTCTATAGTTTTCAATATACGGGGGAAATACCAAATTTTTGTTAAAATTTGTAATTCCCTCGTAACTTTTTTATTAATTACCGTACAAAAAGTTATAACCTATCAAAAGATAGGAAATTTTCTCAGCCATACAAATTTCCGATTAGTCTTTTTATATCTTTTATAGGTTTCAATATACGGGAGAAATACAAAATTTTTGTTAAAATTTGTAATTCCCTCGTAACTGTTTTTTTAATTAACGTACAAAAAGTTATAACCTATCAAAAGAAAGGAAATTTGCTAAGCAATCCAAATTTCTAATTATTTTTTTTTATCTGTTATAGTTTTCAATATACGGGGGAAATACAAAATTTTTGTTAAAATTTGAAATTCCCTCGTAACTGTTTTATTAATTACCGTACAAAAAGTTATAACCTATCAAAAGATAGGAAATTTTCTCAGCAATACAAATTTTTGATAAGTCTTTTTATATCTTTTAAAGTTTTCACTATACGGAGGAAATACCAAATTTTTGTTAAAATTTGTAAATCCCTCGTAACTTGTTTATTAATTAACATACAGAAAGTTATAACCTATTAAAAGATAGAAAATTTTCTTAAAAATTCAAAATTCTAACTAGTTTTTTCATATCTTTTATAGTTTTCAATATACGGGGGAAATACAAAATTTTTGTTAAAATTTGTAATTCCCTCGTAACTTTTTTATTAATTACCGTACAAAAAGTTATAATTTATCAAAAGAAAGGAAATTTTGTTAGAACTCCAAAATTCCAATTATTTTTTTTATATCTTTTATAGTTTTCAATATACGGGGGAAATACAAAATTTTTGTTAAAATTTGTAATTCTCTCGTAACTTTTTTATTAATTACCGTACAAAAAGTTATAACCTATCAAAAGATAGGAAATTTTCTCAAGAATCTAAATTTTCAATTAATTTTTTTATATCTTTTGTAGTTTTCAATATACGGGGGAAATACCAAATTTTTGTTAAAATTTGAAATTCCCTCGTAACTTTTTTATTAATTACCGTACAAAAAGTTATAACCTATCAAAAGATAGAAAATTTTCTCAGCAATACAAATTTCCTATCAGTCTTTTTATGTCTTTTATAGTTTTGAATATACGGGGGAAATACCAAATTTTTGTTAAAATTTGTAAATCCCTCGTAACTTGTTTATTAATTAACATACAGAAAGTTAGAACCTATTTAAAGATAGAAAATTTTCTTAAAAATTTAAAATTCCAACTAGTTTTTTCATATCTTTTATAGTTTTCAATATACGGGGGAAATACAAAATTTTTGTTAAAATTTGTAATTCCCTCGTAACTTTTTTATTAATTACCGTACAAAAAATTATAACTTATCAAAAGAAAGAAAATTTTTTTAGAACTCCAAAATTCCAATTATTTTTTTTATATCTTTTATGGTTTTCAATATACGGGGGAAATACCAAATTTTTGTTAAAATTTGAAATTCCCTCGTAACTTTTTTATTAATTACCGTACAAAAAATTATAACCTATCAAAAGATAGGAAATTCTCTCAACAATCCAAATATCCAATTAATTTTTTTATATCTTTTGTAGTTTTCAATATACGGGGGAAATACAAAATTTTTGTTAAAATTTGTAATTCCCTCGTAACTTTTTTATTATTTACCGTACAAAAAATTATAACCTATCAAAAGATAGGAAATTCTCTCAACAATCCAAATATCCAATTAATTTTTTTATATCTTTTGTAGTTTTCAATATACGGGGGAAATACAAAATTTTTGTTAAAATTTGAAATTCCCTCGTAACTTTTTTATTAATTACCGTACAAAAAGTTATAACCCATTAAAAGATAGGAAATTTTTTTAGCAATCCAAATTTCCGATTAGTCTTTTTATATCTTTTATAGTTTTCAATATACAAGGGAAATACAAAATTTTTGTTAAAATTTGTAAATCCCTCGTAACATTTTTAATAATTAACGTACAAAAAGTTATAACCTATCAAAAGATAGGAAATATTTTTAAAAATCCAAAGTTCCAATTAGTTCTTTCATATCTTCTATAGTTTTCAATATACGGGGGAAATACCAAATTTTTGTTAAAATTTGTAATTCCCTCGTAACTTTTTTGTTAATTACCGTACAAAAAATTATAACCTATGAAAAGATAGGAAATTTTCTCAGCCATTCAAATTTTCGATTAGTCTTTTTATATCTTTTATAGTTTTCAATATACGGGGGAAATACAAAATTTTTGTTAAAATTTGTAATTCCCTCGTAACTGTTTTTTTAATTAACGTACAAAAAGTTATAACCTATTAAAAGAAAGGAAATTTGCTCAGCAATCCAAATTTCTAATTAATTTTTTTTTATCTTTTATAGTTTTCAATATACGGGGGAAATACAAAATTTTTGTTAAAATTTGTAATTCCCTCGTAACTGTTTTTTTTATTAACGTACAAAAAGTTATAACCTATCAAGAGAAAGGAAATTGTCTTAGCAATCCAAATTTCTTAATAATTTTTTTTATCTTTTATAGTTTTCAATATACGGGGAAAATACAAAATTTTTGTTAAAATTTGTAATTACCTCGTAACTTTTTTATTATTTACCGTACAAAAAATTATAACCTATCAAAAGATAGGAAATTCTCTCAACAATCCAAATATCCAATTAATTTTTTTATATCTTTTGTAGTTTTTAATATACGGGGGAAATACCAAATTTTTGTTAAAATTTGTAATTCCCTCGTAACTTTTTTATTAATTACCGTACAAAAAGTTATAACCTATCAAAAGATAGGAAATTTTCTCAGCCATACAAATTTCTGATTAGTCTTTTTATATCTTTTATAGTTTTCAATATACGGGGACAATACAAAATTTTTGTTAAAATTTGTAATTCCCTCGTAACTGTTTTTTTAATTAACGTACAAAAAGTTATAACCTATTAAAAGAAAGGAAATTTGCTCAGCAATCCAAATTTCTAATTAATTTTTTTTTATCTTTTATAGTTTTCAATATACGGGGGAAATACAAAATTTTTGTTAAAATTTGTAATTCCCTCGTAACTGTTTTTTTTATTAACGTACAAAAAGTTATAACCTATCAAGAGAAAGGAAATTGTCTTAGCAATCCAAATTTCTTAATAATTTTTTTTATCTTTTATAGTTTTCAATATACGGGGAAAATACAAAATTTTTGTTAAAATTTGTAATTACCTCGTAACTTTTTTATTATTTACCGTACAAAAAGTTATAACCTATCAAAAGATAGGAAATTCTCTCAACAATGCAAATATCCAATTAATTTTTTTATATCTTTTGTAGTTTTTAATATACGGGGGAAATACCAAATTTTTGTTAAAATTTGTAATTCCCTCGTAACTTTTTTATTAATTACCGTACAAAAAGTTATAACCTATCAAAAGATAGGAAATTTTCTCAGCCATACAAATTTCCGATTAGTCTTTTTATATCTTTTATAGTTTTCAATATACGGGGGAAATACAAAATTTGTTAAAATTTGTAATTCCCTCGTAACTGTTTTTTTAATTAACGTACAAAAACTTATAACCTATTAAAAGATAGAAAATTCTCTCAACAATCCAAATATCCAATTAATTTTTTTATATCTTTTATAGTTTTCAATATACGGGGGAAATACAAAATTTTTGTTAAAATTTGAAATTACCTCGTAACTTTTTTATTAATTACCGTACAAAAAGTTATAACCTATTAAACGATAGGAAATTTTCTCAGCAATACGAATTTCCGATTAGTCTTTTTATATCTTTTATAGTTTTCAATATACGGGGGAAATACCAAATTTTTGTTAAAATTTGTAAATCCCTCGTAACTTGTTTATTAATTAACATACAGAAAGTTATAACCTATTAGAAGATAGAAAATTTTCTTAAAAATTCAAAATTCTAACTAGTTTTTTCATATCTTTTATAGTTTTCAATATACGGGGGAAATACAAAATTTTTGTTAAAATTTGTAATTCCCTCGTAACTTTTTTATTAATTACCGTACAAAAAGTTATAACTTATCAAAAGAAAGGAAATTTTTTTAGAACTCCAAAATTCCAATTATTTTTTTTATATCTTTTATAGTTTTCAATACACGGAAGAAATACCAAATTTTTGTTACAATTTGTAATTCCCTCGTAACTTTTTTATCAATTACCGTACAAAAAGTTATAACCTATCAAAAGATAGGAAATTCTCTCAACAATCCAAATATCCAATTATTTTTTTTATATCTTTTGTAGTTTTCAATATACGGGGGAAATACAAAATTTTTGTTAAAATTTGTAATTCTCTCGTAACTTTTTTATTATTTACCGTACAAAAAGTTATAACCTATCAAAAGATAGGAAATTCTCTCAACAATCCAAATATTCAATTAATTTTTTTATATCTTTTGTAGTTTTCAATATACGGGGGAAATACAAAATTTTTGTTAAAATTTAAAATGCCCTCCAAAGTTCCAATTAGTTCTTTTATATCTTCTAAACTTTTCAATATACGGGGAAAATATTAAATTTTTGTTAAAATTTGTAATTCCCTCGTAACTTTTTTATTAATTACCGTACAAAAAGTTGTAACCTATCAAAAGATAGGAAATTTTCTCAGCCATACAAATTTCCGATTAGTCTTTTTATATCTTTTATAGTTTTCAATATACGGGGGAAATACAAAATTTTTGTTAAAATTTGTAATTCCCTCGTAACTGTTTTTTCAATTAACGTACAAAAAGTTATAACCAATCAAAAGAAAGAAAATTTGCTCAGCAATCCAAATTTCTAATTAATTTTTTTTTATCCCTTATAGTTTTCAATATACGGGTGAAATACAAAATTTTTGTTAAAATTTGTAATTCCCTTGTAACTGTTTTTTTAATTAACGTAGAAAAAGTTATAACCTATCAAAAGAAAGGAAATTTGCTTAGCAATCCAAATTTCTTAATAATTTTTTTTATCTTTTATAGTTTTCAATATACGGGGGAAATACACAATTTTTGTTAAAATTTGTAATTCCCTTGTAACTTTTTTATTATTTACCGTACAAAAAGTTACAACCTATCAAAATATAGGAAATTCTCTCAACAATCCAAATATTCAATTAATTTTTTATATCTTTTATAGTTTTCAATATACGGGGGAAATACAAAATTTTTGTTAAAATTTGTAACTTTTTTATTAATTACCGTACAAAAAGTTATAACCTATCAACAGATAGGAAATTTTCTTAGCAATACAAATTTCCGATTAGTCTTTTTATATCTTTTATAGTTTTCAATATACGGGGGAAATACAAAATTTTTGTTAAAATTTGTAATTCCCTCGTAACTTTTTTATTATTTACCGTACAAAAAGTTATAACCTAACAAAAGATAGGAAATTCTCTCAACAATCCAAATATCCAATTAATTTTTTTATATCTTTTGTAGTTTTAAATATATGGGGGAAATACAAAATTTTTGTTAAAATTTGTAATTCCCTCATAACTTTTTTATTATTTACCGTACAAAAAGTTATAACCTATTAAAAGATAGGAAATTTTTTTAGCAATCCAAATTTCCGATTAGTCTTTTTATATCTTTTATGGTTTTCAATATACGGGGGAAATACAAAATTTTTGTTAAAATTTAGAATTACCTCGTAACTTTTTTATTAATTACCGTACAAAAAGTTATAACCTATCAAAAGAAAGGAAATTTGCTTAGCAATCCAAATTTCTGATTAGTCTTTTTATATCTTTTATAGTTTTCAATATACGGGGGAAATACAAAATTTTTGTTAAAATTTGTAACTTTTTTATTAATTACCGTACAAAAAGTTATAACCTATCAACAGATAGGAAATTTTCTTAGCAATACAAATTTCCGATTAGTCTTTTTATATCTTTTATAGTTTTCAATATACGGGGGAAATACAAAATTTTTGTTAAAATTTGTAATTCCCTCGTAACTTTTTTATTATTTACCGTACAAAAAGTTATAACCTAACAAAAGATAGGAAATTCTCTCAACAATCCAAATATCCAATTAATTTTTTTATATCTTTTGTAGTTTTAAATATATGGGGGAAATACAAAATTTTTGTTAAAATTTGTAATTCCCTCATAACTTTTTTATTATTTACCGTACAAAAAGTTATAACCTATTAAAAGATAAGAAATTTTTTTAGCAATCCAAATTTCCGATTAGTCTTTTTATATCTTTTATGGTTTTCAATATACGGGGGAAATACAATTTTTTTTTTTAAATTTGTAAATCCCTCGTAACTTTTTTATTAATTAACGTACAAAAAGTTATAACCTATCAAAAGATAGGAAATACTCTTAAAAATCCAAAGTTTCAATTAGTTCTTTCATATCTTCTATAGTTTTCAATATACGGGGGAAATACCAACATTTTGATAAAATTTGTAATTCCCTCGTAACTTTTTTATTAATTACCGTACAAAAAGTTGTAACCTATCAAAAGATAGGAAATTTTCTCAGCCATACAAATTTCCGATTAGTCTTTTTATATCTTTTATAGTTTTCAATATACGGAGGAAATACAAAATTTTTGTTAAAATTTGTAATTCCCTCGTAACTGTTTTTTTAATTAACGTACAAAAAGTTATAACCTATCAAAAGAAAGGAAATTCTCTTAGCAATCTAAATATCCAATTAATTTTTTTTATATCTTTTATAGTTTTCAATATACGGGGAAAATACAAAATTTTTGTTAAAATTTGAAATTCCCTCGTAACTTTTTTATTAATTACCGTACAAAAAGTTATAACCTATCAAAAGATAGAAAGATTTCTCAGCAATACAAATTTCCGATTAGTCTTTTTATATCTTTTATAGTTTTCAATATACGGGGGAAATACCAAATTTTTGTTAAAATTTGTAAATCTCTCGTAACTTGTTTATTAATTAACATACAGAAAGTTATAACCTATTAAAAGATAGAAAATTTTCTTAAAAATTCAAAATTCCAACTAGTTCTTTCATATCTTTTATAGTTTTCAATATACGGGGGAAATACAAAATTTTTGTTAATATTTGTAATTCCCTCGTAACTTTTTTATTAATTACCGTACAAAAAGTTATAACTTATCAAAAGAAAGGAACTTTTTTTAGAACTCCAAAATTCCAATTATTTTTTTTATATCTTTTATAGTTTTCAATATACGGGGGAAATACCAAATTTTTGTTAAAATTTGTAATTCCCTCGTAACTTTTTTATTAATTACCGTACAAAAAGTTATAACCTATCAAAAGATAGGAAATTTTCTCAAGAATCTAAATTTTCAATTAATTTTTTTATGTATTTTGTAGTTTGCAGTATACGGGGGAAATACCAAATTTTTGTTAAAATTTGTAAATCCCTCGTAACTTGTTTATTAATTAACATACAGAAAGTTATAACCCATTAAAAGATAGAAAATTTTCTTAAACATTCAAAATTCCAACTAGTTTTTTCATATCTTTCATAGTTTTCAATATACGGGGGAAATACAAAATTTTTGTTAAAATTTGTAATTCCCTCGTAACTTTTTTATTAATTACCTTACAAAAAGTTATAACTTATCAAAAGAAAGAAAATTTTTTTAGAACTCCAAAATTCCAATTATTTTTTTTATATCTTTTATAGTTTTCAATATAAGGGGGAAATACAAAATTTTTGTTAAAATTTGTAATTCCCTCGTAACTTTTTTATTATTTACCGTACAAAAAGTTATAACCTATCAAAAGATAGGAAATTCTCTCAACAATCCAAATATCCAATAAATTTTTTTATATCTTTTATAGTTTGTAATATACTGGGGAAATACAAAATTTTTGTTAAAATTTGAAATTCCCTCGTAACTTTTTTATTAATTACCGTACAAAAAGTTATAACCTATCAAAAGATAGGAAATTTTCTCAGCAACACAAATTTCCGATTAGTCTTTTTATATCTTTTATAGTTTTCAATATACGGGGGAAATACCAAATTTTTGTTAAAATTTGTAAATCTCTCGTAACTTGTTTATTAATTAACATACAGAAAGTTATAACCTATTAAAAGATAGAAAATTTTCTTAAAAATTCAAAATTCTAACTAGTTTTTTCATATCTTTTATAGTTTTCAATATACGGGGGAAATACAAAATTTTTGTTAAAATTTGTAATTCCCTCGTAACTTTTTTATTAATTACCGTACAAAAAGTTATAACTTATCAAAAGAAAGGAAATTTTGTTAGAACTCCAAAATTCCAATTATTTTTTTATATCTTTTATAGTTTTCAATATACAGGGGAAATACAAAATTTTTGTTAAAATTTGTAATTCCCTCGTAACTTTTTTATTAATTACCGTACAAAAAGTTATAACCTATCAAAAGATAGGAAATTTTCTCAAGAATCTAAATTTTCAATTAATTTTTTTATATCTTTTGTAGTTTTCAATATACGGGGGAAATACCAAATTTTTGTTAAAATTTGAAATTACCTCGTAACTTTTTTATTAATTACCGTACAAAAAGTTATAACCTATCAAAAGATAGAAAATTTTCTCAGGAATACAAATTTCCTATTAGTCTTTTTATATCTTTTATAGTTTTAAATATACGGGGCAAATACCAAATTTTTGTTAAAATTTGTAAATCCCTCGTAACTCGTTTATTAATTAACATACAGAAAGTTAGAACCTATTAAAAGATAGAAAATTTTCTTAAAAATTCAAAATTCTAACTAGTTTTTTCATATCTTTTATAGTTTTCAATATACAGGGGAAATACAAAATTTTTGTTAAAATTTGTAATTCCCTCGTAACTTTTTTATTAATTACCGTACAAAAAGTTATAACTTATCAAAAAAAAGGAAATTTTGTTGGAACTCCAAAATTCCAATTATTTTTTTTATATCTTTTATAGTTTTCAATATACGGGGGAAATACAAAATTTTTGTTAAAATTTGTAATTCCCTCGTAACTTTTTTATTAATTACCGTACAAAAAGTTATAACCTATCAAAAGATAGGAAATTTTCTCAAGAATCTAAATTTTCAATTATTTTTTTTATATCTTTTGTAGTTTTCAATATACGGGGGAAATACCAAATTTTTGTTAAAATTTGAAATTCTCTCGTAACTTTTTTATTAATTACCGTACAAAAAGTTATAACCTATCAAAAGATAGAAAATTTTCTCAGGAATACAAATTTCCTATTAGTCTTTTTATATCTTTTATAGTTTTGAATATACGGGGCAAACACCAAATTTTTGTTAAAATTTGTAAATCCCTCGTAACTTGTTTATTAATTAACATACAGAAAGTTAGAACCTATTTAAAGATAGAAAATTTTCTTAAAAATTCAAAATTCCAACTAGTTTTTTCATATCTTTTATAGTTTTCAATATACGGGGGAAATACCAAATTTTTGTTAAAATTTGAAATTCCCTCGTAACTTTTTTATTAATTACCGTACAAAAAATTATAACTTATCAAAAGAAAGGAAATTTTTTTAGAACTCCAAAATTTCAATTATTTTTTTTATATCTTTTATGGTTTTCAATATACGGGGGAAATACCAAATTTTTGTTAAAATTTGTAATTCCCTCGTAACTTTTTTATTAGTTACCGTACAAAAAGTTATAACCTATCAAAAGATAGGAAATTTTCTTAAGAATCCAAATTTTTAATTAATTTTTTTATATCTTTTATAGTTTTCAATTTACGGGGGAAATACAAAATTTTTGTTAAAATTTGTAATTCCCTCGTAACTTTTTTATTATTTACCGTACAAAAAGTTATAACCTATCAAAAGATAGGAAATTCTCTCAACAATCCAAATATCCAATAAATTTTTTTATATTTTGTAGTTTTCAATATACGGGGGAAATACAATATTTTTGTTAAAATTTGAAATTCCCTCGTAACTTTTTTATTAATTACCGTACAAAAAGTTATAACCCATTAAAAGATAGGAAATTTTTTTAGCAATCCAAATTTCCGATTAGTCTTTTTATATCTTTTATAGTTTTCAATATACGGGGGAAATACAAAATTTTTGTTAAAATTTGTAAATCCCTCGTAACTTTTTTAATAATTAACGTACAAAAAGTTATAACCTATTAAAAGATAGGAAATATTTTTAAAAATCCAAAGTTCCAATTAGTTCTTTCATATCTTCTATAGTTTTCAATATACGGGGGAAATACCAAATTTTTGTTAAAATTTGTAAATCCCTCGTAACTTTTTTGTTAATTACCGTACAAAAAATTATAACCTATGAAAAGATAGGAAATTTTCTCAGCCATTCAAATTTTCGATTAGTCTTTTTATATCTTTTATAGTTTTCAATATACGGGGGAAATACAAAATTTTTGTTAAAATTTGTAATTCCTTTGTAACTGTTTTTTTAATTAACGTACAAAAAGTTATAACCTATTGAAAGAAAGGAAATTTGCTCAGCAATCCAAATTTCTAATTATTTTTTTTTTATCTTTTATAGTTTTTAATATACGGGGGAAATACAAAATTTTTGTTAAAATTTGTAATTCCCTCGTAACTGTTTTTTTTATTAACGTACAAAAAGTTATAACCTATCAATAGGAAGGAAATTTTCTTAGCAATCCAAATTTCTTAATAATTTTGTTTATCTTTTATAGTTTTCAATATACGGGGGAAATACAAAATTTTTGTTAAAATTTGTAATTCCCTCGTAACTTTTTTATTATTTACCGTACAAAAAGTTATAACCTATCAAAAGATAGGAAATTCTCTCAACAATCCAAATATCCAATTAATTTTTTTATATCTTTTGTAGTTTTTAATATACGGGGGAAATACCAAATTTTTGTTAAAATTTGTAATTCCCTCGTAACTTTTTTATTAATTACCGTACAAAAAGTTGTAACCTATCAAAAGATAGGAAATTTTCTCAGCCATACAAATTTCCGATTAGTCTTTTTATATCTTATATAGTTTTCAATATACGGGGGAAATACAAAATTTGTTAAAATTTGTAATTCCCTCGTAACTGTTTTTTTAATTAACGTACAAAAACTTATAACCTATTAGAAGATAGGAAATTCTCTCAACAATCCAAATATCCAATTAATTTTTTTATATCTTTTATAGTTTTCAATATACGGGGGAAATACAAAATTTTTGTTAAAATTTGAAATTACCTCGTAACTTTTTTATTAATTACCGTACAAAAAGTTATAACCTATCAAACGATAGGAAATTTTCTCAGCAATACAAATTTCCAATTAGTCTTTTTATATCATTTATAGTTTTCAATATACGGGGGAAATACCAAATTTTTGTTAAAATTTGTAATTCCCTCGTAACTTTTTTATTATTTACCGTACAAAAAGTTATAATCTATCAAAAGATAGGAAATTCTCTCAACAATCCAAATATCCAATTAATATTTTTATATCTTTTGTAGTTTTCAATATACGGGGGAAATACAAAATTTTTGTTAAAATTTGAAATTCCCTCGTAACTATTTTATTAATTACCGTACAAAAAGTTATAACCCATTAAAAGATAGGAAATTTTTTTAGCAATCCAAATTTCCGATTAGTCTTTTTTAACTTTTATAGTTTTCAATATACGGGGGAAATACAAAATTTTTGTTAAAATTTGTAAATCCCTCGTAACTTTTTTAATAATTAACGTACAAAAAGTTGTAACCTATCAAAAGATAGGAAATATTTTTAAAAATCCAAAGTTCCAATTAGTTCTTTCATATCTTCTATAGTTTTCAATATACGGGGGAAATACCAAATTTTTGTTAAAATTTGTAATTGCCTCGTAACTTTTTTATTATTTACCGTACAAAAAGTTATAACCTATCAAAAGATAGGAAATTCACTCAACAATCCAAATATCCAATTAATTTTTTTATATCTTTTGTAGTTTTAAATATATGGGGGAAATACAAAATTTTTGTTAAAATTTGAAATTCACTCGTAACTTTTTTATTAATTACCGTACAAAAAGTTATAACTTATCTAAAGAAAGGAAATTTTTTTAGAACTCCAAAATTTCAATTATTTTTTTTATATCTTTTATAGTTTTTAATATACAGGGGAAATACAAAATTTTTGTTAAAATTTGTAATTCCTTTGTAACTGTTTTTTTAATTAACGTACAAAAAGTTATAACCTATTGAAAGAAAGGAAATTTGCTCAGCAATCCAAATTTCTAATTATTTTTTTTTTATCTTTTATAGTTTTCAATAAACGGGGGAAATACAAAATTTTTGTTAAAATTTGAAATTCCCTCGTAACTTTTTTATTAATTACCGTACAAAAAGTTATAACCTATTAAAAGATAGGAAATTTTTTTAGCAATCCAAATTTCCGATTAGTCTTTTTATATCTTTTATGGTTTTCAATATACGGGGGAAATACAAATTTTTTTTTTAAATTTGTAAATCCCTCGTAACTTTTTTATTAATTAACGTACAAAAAGTTATAACCTATCAAAAGATAGGAAATACTCTTAAAAATCCAAAGTTTTAATTAGTTCTTTCATATCTTCTATAGTTTTCAATATACGGGGGAAATACCAAATTTTTGATAAAATTTGTAATTCCCTCGTAACTTTTTTATTAATTACCGTACAAAAAGTTGTAACCTATCAAAAGATAGGAAATTTTCTCAGCCATACAAATTTCCGATTAGTCTTTTTATATCTTTTATAGTTTTCAATATACGGAGGAAATACAAAATTTTTGTTAAAATTTGTAATTCCCTCGTAACTGTTTTTTTAATTAACGTACACAAAGTTATAACCTATCAAAAGAAAGGAAATTTGCTCTGCAATCCAAATTTCTAATTATTTTTTTTTTATCTTTTATAGTTTTCAATATACGGGGGAAATACAAAATTTTTGTTAAAATTTGTAATTCCCTCGTAACTTTTTTATTATATACCGTACAAAAAGTTATAACCTATCAAAAGATAGGAAATTCTCTTAACAATCTAAATATCCAATTAATTTTTTTATATCTTTTATAGTTTTCAATATACGGGGAAAATACAAAATTTTTGTTAAAATTTGAAATTCCCTCGTAACTTTTTTATTAATTACCGTACAAAAAGTTATAACCTATCAAAAGATAGAAAGATTTCTCAGCAATACAAATTTCCGATTAGTCTTTTTATATCTTTTATAGTTTTCAATATACGGGGGAAATACCAAATTTTTGTTAAAATTTGTAAATCTCTCGTAACTTGTTTATTACTTAACATACAGAAAGTTATAACCTATTAAAAGATAGAAAATTTTCTTAAAAATTCAAAATTCCAACTAGTTCTTTCATATCTTTTATAGTTTTTAATATACGGGGGAAATACAAAATTTTTGTTAAAATTTGTAATTCCCTCGTAACTTTTTTATTAATTAGCTTACAAAAAGTTATAACTTATCAAAAGAAAGAAAATTTTTTTAGAACTCCAAAATTCCAATTATTTTTTTTATATCTTTTATAGTTTCCAATATAAGGGGGAAATACAAAATTTTTGTTAAAATTTGTAATTCCCTCGTAACTTTTTTATTATTTACCGTACAAAAAGTTGTAACCTATCAAAAGATAGGAAATTCTCTCAACAATCCAAATATCCAATCAATTTTTTTATATCTTTTATAGTTTTTAATATACTGGGGAAATACAAAATTTTTGTTAAAATTTGAAATTCCCTCGTAACTTTTTTATTAATTACCGTACAAAAAGTTATAACCTATCAAAAGATAGGAAATTTTCTCAGCAATACAAATTTTCGATAAGTCTTTTTATATCTTTTATAGTTTTCAATATACGGAGGAAATACAAAATTTTTGTTAAAATTTGTAAATCCCTCGTAACTTGTTTACTAATTAACATACAGAAAGTTATAACCTATTAAAAGATAGAAAATTTTCTTAAAAATTCAAAATTCTAACTAGTTTTTTCATATCTTTTATAGTTTTCAATATACGGGGGAAATACAAAATTTTTGTTAAAATTTGTAATTCCCTCGTAACTTTTTTATTAATTACCGTACAAAAAGTTATAATTTATCAAAAGAAAGGAAATTTTGTTAGAACTCCAAAATTCCAATTATTTTTTTTATATCTTTTATGGTTTTCAATATACGGGGTAAATACAAAATTTTTGTTAAAATTTGTAATTCTCTCGTAACTTTTTTATTAATTACCGTACAAAAAGTTATAACCTATCAAAAGATAGGAAATTTTCTCAAGAATCTAAATTTTCAATTAATTTTTTTATATCTTTTGTAGTTTTCAATATACGGGGGAAATACCAAATTTTTGTTAAAATTTGAAATTCCCTCGTAACTTTTTTATTAATTACCGTACAAAAAGTTATAACCTATCAAAAGATAGAAAATTTTCTCAGCAATACAAATTTCCTATTAGTCTTTTTATATCTTTTATAGTTTTGAATATACGGGGGAAATACCAAATTTTTGTTAAAATTTGTAAATCCCTCGTAACTTGTTTATTAATTAACATACAGAAAGTTAGAACCTATTTAAAGATAGAAAATTTTCTTAAAAATTTAAAATTCCAACTAGTTTTTTCATATCTTTTATAGTTTACAATATACGGGGGAAATACAAAATTTTTGTTAAAATTTGTAATTCCCTCGTAACTTTTTTATTAATTACCGTACAAAAAATTATAACTTATCAAAAGACAGGAAATTTTTTTAGAACTCCAAAATTCCAATTATTTTTTTTATATCTTTTATGGTTTTCAATATACGGGGGAAATACCAAATTTTTGTTAAAATTTGTAATTCCCTCGTAACTTTTTTATTAATTACCGTACAAAAAGTTATAACCTATCAAAAGATAGGAAATTTTCTTAAGAATCCAAATTTTTAATTAATTTTTTTATATCTTTTATAGTTTTCAATATACGGGGGAAATACAAAATTTTTGTTAAAATTTGTAATTCCCTCGTAACTTTTTTATTATTTACCGTACAAAAAATTATAACCTATCAAAAGATAGGAAATTCTCTCAACAATCCAAATATCCAATTAATTTTTTTATATCTTTTATAGTTTTCAATATACGGGGGAAATACAAAATTTTTGTTAAAATTTGAAATTACCTCGTAACTTTTTTATTAATTACCGTACAAAAAGTTATAACCTATCAAACGATAGGAAATTTTCTCAGCAATACGAATTTCCGATTAGTCTTTTTATATTTTTTATAGTTTTCAATATACGGGGGAAATACCAAATTTTTGTTAAAATTTGTAAATCCCTCGTAACTTGTTTATTAATTAACATACAGAAAGTTATAACCTATTAGAAGATAAAAAATTTTCTTAAAAATTCAAAATTCTAACAAGTTTTTTCATATCTTTTATAGTTTTCAATATACGGGGGAAATACAAAATTTTTGTTAAAATTTGTAATTCCCTCGTAACTTTTTTATTAATTACCGTACAAAAAGTTATAACTTATCAAAAGAAAGGAAATTTTTTTAGAACTCCAAAATTCCAATTATTTTTTTTATATCTTTTATAGTTTTCAATATACGGAAGAAATACCAAATTTTTGTTACAATTTGTAATTCCCTCGTAACTTTTTTATCAATTACCGTACAAAAAGTTATAACCTATCAAAAGATAGGAAATTTTCTCAAGAATCTAAATTTTCAATTATTTTTTTTTATATCTTTTCCATTTTTGAATATACGGGGGAAATACCAAATTTTTGTTAAAATTTGTTAATCCCTCGTAACTTGTTTATTAATTAACATACAGAAAGTTATAACCTATTAAAAGATAGAAAATTTTCTTAGAAATTCAAAATTCCAACTAGTTTTTTCATATCTTTTATAGTTTTCAATATACGGGGGAAATACAAAATTTTTGTTAAAATTTGTAATTCCCTCGTAACTTTTTTATTAATTACCGTACAAAAAATTATAACTTATCAAAAGAAAGGAAATTTTTTTAGAACTCCAAAATTCCAATTATTTTTTTTATATCTTTTATGGTTTTTAATATACGGGGGAAATACCAAATTTTTGTTAAAATTTGTAATTCCCTCGTAACTTTTTTATTAATTACCGTACAAAAAGTTATAACCTATCAAAAGATAGGAAATTTTCTTAAGAATCCAAATTTTTAATTAATTTTTTTATATCTTTTATAGTTTTCAATATACGGGGGAAATACAAAATTTTTGTTAAAATTTGTAATTCCCTCGTAACTTTTTTATTATTTACCGTACAAAAAATTATAACCTATCAAAAGATAGGAAATTCTCTCAACAATCCAAATATCCAATTAATTTTTTTATATCTTTTGTAGTTTTCAATATACGGGGGAAATACAAAATTTTTGTTAAAATTTGAAATTCCCTCGTAACTTTTTTATTAATTACCGTACAAAAAGTTATAACCCATTAAAAGATAGGAAATTTTTTTAGCAATCCAAATTTCTGATTAGTCTTTTTATATCTTTTATAGTTTTCAATATACGGGGGAAATACAAAATTTTTGTTAAAATTTGTAAATCCCTCGTAACTTTTTGAATAATTAACGTACAAAAAGTTATAACCTATCAAAAGATAGGAAATATTTTTAAAAATCCAAAGTTCCAATTAGTTCTTTCATATCTTCTATAGTTTTTAATATACGGGGGAAATACCAAATTTTTGTTAAAATTTGTAATTCCCTCGTAACTTTTTTGTTAATTACCGTACAAAAAATTATAACCTATGAAATGATAGGAAATTTTCTCAGCCATTCAAATTTTTGATTAGTCTTTTTATATCTTTTATAGTTTTCAATATACGGGGGAAATACAAAATTTTTGTTAAAATTTGTAATTCCCTCGTAACTGTTTTTTTAATTAACGTACAAAAAGTTATAACCTATTAAAAGAAAGGAAATTTGCTCAGCAATCCAAATTTCTAATTAATTTTTTTTTATCTTTTATAGTTTTCAATATACGGGGGAAATACAAAATTTTTGTTAAAATTTGTAATTCCCTCGTAACTGTTTTTTTTATTAACGTACAAAAAGTTATAACCTATCAAGAGAAAGGAAATTGTCTTAGCAATCCAAATTTCTTAATAATTTTTTTTATCTTTTATAGTTTTCAATATACGGGGAAAATACAAAATTTTTTTTAAAATTTGTAATTACCTCGTAACTTTTTTATTATTTACCGTACAAAAAGTTATAACCTATCAAAAGATAGGAAATTCTCTCAACAATCCAAATATCCAATTAATTTTTTTATATCTTTTGTAGTTTTTAATATACGGGGGAAATACCAAATTTTTGTTAAAATTTGTAATTCCCTCGTAACTTTTTTATTAATTACCGTACAAAAAGTTATAACCTATCAAAAGATAGGAAATTTTCTCAGCCATACAAATTTCCGATTAGTCTTTTTATATCTTTTATAGTTTTCAATATACGGGGGAAATACAAAATTTGTTAAAATTTGTAATTCCCTCGTAACTGTTTTTTTAATTAACGTACGAAAACTTATAACCTATTAGAAGATAGAAAATTCTCTCAACAATCCAAATATCCAATTAATTTTCTTATATCTTTTATAGTTTTCAATATACGGGGGAAATACAAAATTTTTGTTAAAATTTGAAATTACCTCGTAACTTTTTTATTAATTACCGTACAAAAAGTTATAACCTATCAAACGATAGGAAATTTTCTCAGCAATACGAATTTCCGATTAGTCTTTTTATATCTTTTATAGTTTTCAATATACGGGGGAAATACCAAATTTTTGTTAAAATTTGTAAATCCCTCGTAACTTGTTTATTAATTAACATACAGAAAGTTATAACCTATTAGAAGATAGAAAATTTTCTTAAAAATTCAAAATTCTAACTAGTTTTTCCATATCTTTTATAGTTTTCAATATACGGGGGAAATACAAAATTTTTGTTAAAATTTGTAATTCCCTCGTAACTTTTTTATTAATTACCGTACAAAAAGTTATAACTTATCAAAAGAAAGGAAATTTTTTTAGAACTCCAAAATTCCAATTATTTTTTTTATATCTTTTATAGTTTTCAATATACGGAAGAAATACCAAATTTTTGTTACAATTTGTAATTCCCTCGTAACTTTTTTATCAATTACCGTACAAAAAGTTATAACCTATCAAAAGATAGGAAATTTTCTCAAGAATCTAAATTTTCAATTATTTTTTTTTATATCTTTTCCATTTTTGAATATACGGGGGAAATACCAAATTTTTGTTAAAATTTGTTAATCCCTCGTAACTTGTTTATTAATTAACATACAGAAAGTTATAACCTATTAAAAGATAGAAAATTTTCTTAGAAATTCAAAATTTCAACTAGTTTTTTCATATCTTTTATAGTTTTCAATATACGGGGGAAATACAAAATTTTTGTTAAAATTTGTAATTCCCTCGTAACTTTTTCATTAATTACCGTACAAAAAGTTATAACCTATCAAAAGATAGGAAATTCTCTCAACAATCCAAATATCCAATTAATTTTTTTATATCTTTTGTAGTTTTCAATATACGGGGGAAATACAAAATTTTTGTTAAAATTTGTAATTCTCTCGTAACTTTTTTATTATTTACCGTACAAAAAGTTATAACCTATCAAAAGATAGGAAATTCTCTCAACAATCCAAATATTTAATTAATTTTTTTATATCTTTTGTAGTTTTCAATATACGGGGGAAATACAAAATTTTTGTTAAAATTAAAAATTCCCTCGTAACTTTTTTATTAATTACCGTACAAAAAGTTATAACCTATTAAAAGATAGGAAATTTTTTTAGCAATTCAAATTTCCGATTAGTGTTTTTATATCTTTTATAATTTTCAATATACGGGGGAAATACAAATTTTTTTTTAAAATTTGTAAATCCCTCGTAACTTTTTTATTAATTAACGTACAAAAAGTTATAACCTATTAAAAGATGGGAAATATTCTTAAAAATCCAAAATTCCAATTAGTTCTTTTATATCTTCTATACTTTTCAATATACGGGGAAAATATTAAATTTTTGTTAAAATTTGTAATTCCCTCGTAACTTTTTTATTAATTACCGTACAAAAAGTTGTAACCTATCAAAAGATAGGAAATTTTCTCAGCCATACAAATTTCCGATTAGTCTTCTTATATCTTTTATAGTTTTCAATATACGGGGGAAATACAAAATTTTTGTTAAAATTTGTAATTCCCTCGTAACTGTTTTTTTAATTAACGTACAAAAAGTTATAACCAATCAAAAGAAAGAAAATTTGCTCAGCAATCCAAATTTCTAATTAATTTTTTTTTATCCCTTATAGTTTTCAATATACGGGTGAAATACAAAATTTTTGTTAAAATTTGTAATTCCCTTGTAACTGTTTTTTTAATTAACGTAGAAAAAGTTATAACCTATCAAAAGAAAGGAAATTTGCTTAGCAATCCAAATTTCTTAATAATTTTTTTTATCTTTTATAGTTTTCAATATACGGGGGAAATACAAAATTTTTGTTAAAATTTGTAATTCCCTTGTAACTTTTTTATTATTTACCGTACAAAAAGTTACAACCTATCAAAATATAGGAAATTCTCTCAACAATCCAAATATTCAATTAATTTTTTATATCTTTTATAGTTTTCAATATACGGGGGAAATACAAAATTTTTGTTAAAATTTAGAATTACCTCGGAACTTTTTTATTAATTACCGTACAAAAAGTTATAACCTATCAAAAGAAAGGAAATTTGCTTAGCAATCCAAATTTCTGATTAGTCTTTTTATATCTTTTATAGTTTTCAATATACGGGGGAAATACAAAATTTTTGTTAAAATTTGTAACTTTTTTATTAATTACCGTACAAAAAGTTATAACCTATCAACAGATAGGAAATTTTCTTAGCAATACAAATTTCCGATTAGTCTTTTTATATCTTTTATAGTTTTCAATATACGGGGGAAATACCAAATTTTTGTTAAAATTTGTAAATCCCTCGTAACTTGTTTATTAATTAACATACAGAAAGTTATAACCTATTAAAAGATAAAAAATTTTCTTGAAAATTTAAAATTCCAACTAGTTTTTTCATATCTTTTATAGTTTTCAATATACAGGGGAAATACAAAATTTTTGTTAAAATTTGAAATTCACTTGTAACTTTTTTATTAATTACCGTACAAAAAGTTATAACTTATCTAAAGAAAGGAAATTTTTTTAGAACTCCAAAATTTCAATTATTTTTTTTATATCTTTTATAGTTTTCAATATACAGGGGAAATACAAAATTTTTGTTAAAATTTGTAATTCCCTCATAACTTTTTTATTATTTACCGTACAAAAAGTTATAACCTATCAAAAGATAGGAAATTCTCTCAACAATCCAAATATCCAATTATTTTTTTTTTATCTTTTGTAGTTTTCAATATACGGGGGAAATACAAAATTTTTGTTAAAATTTGAAATTCCCTCGTAACTTTTTTAATAATTACCGTACAAAAAGTTATAACCTATTAAAAGATAGGAAATTTTTTTAGCAATCCAAAATTTCCGATTAGTCTTTTTATATCTTTTATGGTTTTCAATATACGGGGGAAATACAAATTTTTTTTTTAAATTTGTAAATCCCTCGTAATTTTTTATTAATTAACGTACAAAAAGTTATAACCTATCAAAAGATAGGAAATACTCTTAAAAATCCAAAGTTTCAATTAGTTCTTTCATATCTTCTATAGTTTTCAATATACGGGGGAAATACAAAATTTTTGTTAAAATTTGTAATTCCCTCGTAACTTTTTTATTAATTACCGTACAAAAAGTTATAACTTATCAAAAGAAAGGAAATTTTTTTAGAACTCCAAAATTCCAATTATTTTTTTTATATCTTTTATAGTTTTCAATATACGGAAGAAATACCAAATTTTTGTTACAATTTGTAATTCCCTCGTAACTTTTTTATCAATTACCGTACAAAAAGTTATAACCTATCAAAAGATAGGAAATTTTCTCAAGAATCTAAATTTTCAATTATTTTTTTTTATATCTTTTCCATTTTTGAATATACGGGGGAAATACCAAATTTTTGTTAAAATTTGTTAATCCCTCGTAACTTGTTTATTAATTAACATACAGAAAGTTATAACCTATTAAAAGATAGAAAATTTTCTTAGAAATTCAAAATTCCAACTAGTTTTTTCATATCTTTTATAGTTTTCAATATACGGGGGAAATACAAAATTTTTGTTAAAATTTGTAATTCCCTCGTAACTTTTTTATTAATTACCGTACAAAAAATTATAACTTATCAAAAGAAAGGAAATTTTTTTAGAACTCCAAAATTCCAATTATTTTTTTTATATCTTTTATGGTTTTTAATATACGGGGGAAATACCAAATTTTTGTTAAAATTTGTAATTCCCTCGTAACTTTTTTATTAATTACCGTACAAAAAGTTATAACCTATCAAAAGATAGGAAATTTTCTTAAGAATCCAAATTTTTAATTAATTTTTTTATATCTTTTATAGTTTTCAATATACGGGGGAAATACAAAATTTTTGTTAAAATTTGTAATTCCCTCGTAACTTTTTTATTATTTACCGTACAAAAAATTATAACCTATCAAAAGATAGGAAATTCTCTCAACAATCCAAATATCCAATTAATTTTTTTATATCTTTTGTAGTTTTCAATATACGGGGGAAATACAAAATTTTTGTTAAAATTTGAAATTCCCTCGTAACTTTTTTATTAATTACCGTACAAAAAGTTATAACCCATTAAAAGATAGGAAATTTTTTTAGCAATCCAAATTTCTGATTAGTCTTTTTATATCTTTTATAGTTTTCAATATACGGGGGAAATACAAAATTTTTGTTAAAATTTGTAAATCCCTCGTAACTTTTTGAATAATTAACGTACAAAAAGTTATAACCTATCAAAAGATAGGAAATATTTTTAAAAATCCAAAGTTCCAATTAGTTCTTTCATATCTTCTATAGTTTTTAATATACGGGGGAAATACCAAATTTTTGTTAAAATTTGTAATTCCCTCGTAACTTTTTTGTTAATTACCGTACAAAAAATTATAACCTATGAAATGATAGGAAATTTTCTCAGCCATTCAAATTTTTGATTAGTCTTTTTATATCTTTTATAGTTTTCAATAT
Source organism: Altica lythri (assembly GCA_964028335.1). Lineage (NCBI taxonomy): Eukaryota > Metazoa > Arthropoda > Insecta > Coleoptera > Chrysomelidae > Altica > Altica lythri. The sequence continues at coordinate 73,662 of CAXIIO010000946.1, read as the reverse complement.
ACGGGGGAAATACAAAATTTTTGTTAAAATTTGTAATTCCCTCGTAACTGTTTTTTTAATTAACGTACAAAAAGTTATAACCTATTAAAAGAAAGGAAATTTGCTCAGCAATCCAAATTTCTAATTAATTTTTTTTTATCTTTTATAGTTTTCAATATACGGGGGAAATACAAAATTTTTGTTAAAATTTGTAATTCCCTCGTAACTGTTTTTTTTATTAACGTACAAAAAGTTATAACCTATCAAGAGAAAGGAAATTGTCTTAGCAATCCAAATTTCTTAATAATTTTTTTTATCTTTTATAGTTTTCAATATACGGGGAAAATACAAAATTTTTTTTAAAATTTGTAATTACCTCGTAACTTTTTTATTATTTACCGTACAAAAAGTTATAACCTATCAAAAGATAGGAAATTCTCTCAACAATCCAAATATCCAATTAATTTTTTTATATCTTTTGTAGTTTTTAATATACGGGGGAAATACCAAATTTTTGTTAAAATTTGTAATTCCCTCGTAACTTTTTTATTAATTACCGTACAAAAAGTTATAACCTATCAAAAGATAGGAAATTTTCTCAGCCATACAAATTTCCGATTAGTCTTTTTATATCTTTTATAGTTTTCAATATACGGGGGAAATACAAAATTTGTTAAAATTTGTAATTCCCTCGTAACTGTTTTTTTAATTAACGTACAAAAACTTATAACCTATTAGAAGATAGAAAATTCTCTCAACAATCCAAATATCCAATTAATTTTCTTATATCTTTTATAGTTTTCAATATACGGGGGAAATACAAAATTTTTGTTAAAATTTGAAATTACCTCGTAACTTTTTTATTAATTACCGTACAAAAAGTTATAACCTATCAAACGATAGGAAATTTTCTCAGCAATACGAATTTCCGATTAGTCTTTTTATATCTTTTATAGTTTTCAATATACGGGGGAAATACCAAATTTTTGTTAAAATTTGTAAATCCCTCGTAACTTGTTTATTAATTAACATACAGAAAGTTATAACCTATTAGAAGATAGAAAATTTTCTTAAAAATTCAAAATTCTAACTAGTTTTTTCATATCTTTTATAGTTTTCAATATACGGGGGAAATACAAAATTTTTGTTAAAATTTGTAATTCCCTCGTAACTTTTTTATTAATTACCGTACAAAAAGTTATAACTTATCAAAAGAAAGGAAATTTTTTTAGAACTCCAAAATTCCAATTATTTTTTTTATATCTTTTATAGTTTTCAATATACGGAAGAAATACCAAATTTTTGTTACAATTTGTAATTCCCTCGTAACTTTTTTATCAATTACCGTACAAAAAGTTATAACCTATCAAAAGATAGGAAATTTTCTCAAGAATCTAAATTTTCAATTATTTTTTTTTATATCTTTTCCATTTTTGAATATACGGGGGAAATACCAAATTTTTGTTAAAATTTGTTAATCCCTCGTAACTTGTTTATTAATTAACATACAGAAAGTTATAACCTATTAAAAGATAGAAAATTTTCTTAGAAATTCAAAATTTCAACTAGTTTTTTCATATCTTTTATAGTTTTCAATATACGGGGGAAATACAAAATTTTTGTTAAAATTTGTAATTCCCTCGTAACTTTTTCATTAATTACCGTACAAAAAGTTATAACCTATCAAAAGATAGGAAATTCTCTCAACAATCCAAATATCCAATTAATTTTTTTATATCTTTTGTAGTTTTCAATATACGGGGGAAATACAAAATTTTTGTTAAAATTTGTAATTCTCTCGTAACTTTTTTATTATTTACCGTACAAAAAGTTATAACCTATCAAAAGATAGGAAATTCTCTCAACAATCCAAATATTTAATTAATTTTTTTATATCTTTTGTAGTTTTCAATATACGGGGGAAATACAAAATTTTTGTTAAAATTAAAAATTCCCTCGTAACTTTTTTATTAATTACCGTACAAAAAGTTATAACCTATTAAAAGATAGGAAATTTTTTTAGCAATTCAAATTTCCGATTAGTGTTTTTATATCTTTTATAATTTTCAATATACGGGGGAAATACAAATTTTTTTTTAAAATTTGTAAATCCCTCGTAACTTTTTTATTAATTAACGTACAAAAAGTTATAACCTATTAAAAGATGGGAAATATTCTTAAAAATCCAAAATTTCAATTAGTTCTTTTATATCTTCTATACTTTTCAATATACGGGGAAAATATTAAATTTTTGTTAAAATTTGTAATTCCCTCGTAACTTTTTTATTAATTACCGTACAAAAAGTTGTAACCTATCAAAAGATAGGAAATTTTCTCAGCCATACAAATTTCCGATTAGTCTTCTTATATCTTTTATAGTTTTCAATATACGGGGGAAATACAAAATTTTTGTTAAAATTTGTAATTCCCTCGTAACTGTTTTTTTAATTAACGTACAAAAAGTTATAACCAATCAAAAGAAAGAAAATTTGCTCAGCAATCCAAATTTCTAATTAATTTTTTTTTATCCCTTATAGTTTTCAATATACGGGTGAAATACAAAATTTTTGTTAAAATTTGTAATTCCCTTGTAACTGTTTTTTTAATTAACGTAGAAAAAGTTATAACCTATCAAAAGAAAGGAAATTTGCTTAGCAATCCAAATTTCTTAATAATTTTTTTTATCTTTTATAGTTTTCAATATACGGGGGAAATACAAAATTTTTGTTAAAATTTGTAATTCCCTTGTAACTTTTTTATTATTTACCGTACAAAAAGTTACAACCTATCAAAATATAGGAAATTCTCTCAACAATCCAAATATTCAATTAATTTTTTATATCTTTTATAGTTTTCAATATACGGGGGAAATACAAAATTTTTGTTAAAATTTAGAATTACCTCGGAACTTTTTTATTAATTACCGTACAAAAAGTTATAACCTATCAAAAGAAAGGAAATTTGCTTAGCAATCCAAATTTCTGATTAGTCTTTTTATATCTTTTATAGTTTTCAATATACGGGGGAAATACAAAATTTTTGTTAAAATTTGTAACTTTTTTATTAATTACCGTACAAAAAGTTATAACCTATCAACAGATAGGAAATTTTCTTAGCAATACAAATTTCCGATTAGTCTTTTTATATCTTTTATAGTTTTCAATATACGGGGGAAATACCAAATTTTTGTTAAAATTTGTAAATCCCTCGTAACTTGTTTATTAATTAACATACAGAAAGTTATAACCTATTAAAAGATAAAAAATTTTCTTGAAAATTTAAAATTCCAACTAGTTTTTTCATATCTTTTATAGTTTTCAATATACAGGGGAAATACAAAATTTTTGTTAAAATTTGAAATTCACTTGTAACTTTTTTATTAATTACCGTACAAAAAGTTATAACTTATCTAAAGAAAGGAAATTTTTTTAGAACTCCAAAATTTCAATTATTTTTTTTATATCTTTTATAGTTTTCAATATACAGGGGAAATACAAAATTTTTGTTAAAATTTGTAATTCCCTCATAACTTTTTTATTATTTACCGTACAAAAAGTTATAACCTATCAAAAGATAGGAAATTCTCTCAACAATCCAAATATCCAATTATTTTTTTTTTATCTTTTGTAGTTTTCAATATACGGGGGAAATACAAAATTTTTGTTAAAATTTGAAATTCCCTCGTAACTTTTTTAATAATTACCGTACAAAAAGTTATAACCTATTAAAAGATAGGAAATTTTTTTAGCAATCCAAAATTTCCGATTAGTCTTTTTATATCTTTTATGGTTTTCAATATACGGGGGAAATACAATTTTTTTTTTTAAATTTGTAAATCCCTCGTAATTTTTTATTAATTAACGTACAAAAAGTTATAACCTATCAAAAGATAGGAAATACTCTTAAAAATCCAAAGTTTCAATTAGTTCTTTCATATCTTCTATAGTTTTCAATATACGGGGGAAATACCAAATTTTTGATAAAATTTGTAATTCCCTCGTAACTTTTTTATTAATTACCGTACAAAAAGTTGTAACCTATCAAAAGATAGGAAATTTTCTCAGCCATACAAATTTCCGATTAGTCTTTTTATATCTTTTATAGTTTTCAATATACGGAGGAAATACAAAATTTTTGTTAAAATTTGTAATTCCCTCGTAACTGTTTTTTTAATTAACGTACAAAAAGTTATAACCTATCAAAAGAAAGGAAATTTGCTCAGCAATCCAAATTTCTAATTATTTTTTTTTTATCTTTTATAGTTTTCAATATACGGGGGAAATACAAAATTTTTGTTAAAATTTGTAATTCCCTCGTAACTTTTTTATTATATACCGTACAAGAAGTTATAACCTATCAAAAGATAGGAAATTCTCTTAGCAATCTAAATATCCAATTAATTTTTTTATATCTTTTATAGTTTTCAATATACGGGAAAAATACAAAATTTTTGTTAAAATTTGAAATTCCCTCGTAACTTTTTTATTAATTACCGGACAAAAAGTTATAACCTATCAAAAGATAGAAAGATTTCTCAGCAATACAAATTTCCGATTAGTCTTTTTATATCTTTTATAGTTTTCAATATACGGGGGAAATACCAAATTTTTGTTAAAATTTGTAAATCTCTCGTAACTTGTTTATTAATTAACATACAGAAAGTTATAACCTATTAAAAGATAGAAAATTTTCTTAAAAATTCAAAATTCCAACTAGTTCTTTCATATCTTTTATAGTTTTCAATATACGGGGGAAATACAAAATTTTTGTTAATATTTGTAATTCCCTCGTAACTTTTTTATTAATTACCGTACAAAAAGTTATAACTTATCAAAAGAAAGGAACTTTTTTTAGAACTCCAAAATTCCAATTATTTTTTTTATATCTTTTATAGTTTTCAATATACGGGGGAAATACCAAATTTTTGTTAAAATTTGTAATTCCCTCGTAACTTTTTTATTAATTACCGTACAAAAAGTTATAACCTATCAAAAGATAGGAAATTTTCTCAAGAATCTAAATTTTCTATTAATTTTTTTATGTATTTTGTAGTTTGCAGTATACGGGGGAAATACCAAATTTTTGTTAAAATTTGTAAATCCCTCGTAACTTGTTTATTAATTAACATACAGAAAGTTATAACCCATTAAAAGATAGAAAATTTTCTTAAAAATTCAAAATTCCAACTAGTTTTTTCATATCTTTCATAGTTTTCAATATACGGGGGAAATACAAAATTTTTGTTAAAATTTGTAATTCCCTCGTAACTTTTTTATTAATTACCTTACAAAAAGTTATAACTTATTAAAAGAAAGAAAATTTTTTTAGAACTCCAAAATTCCAATTATTTTTTTTATATCTTTTATAGTTTTCAATATAAGGGGGAAATACAAAATTTTTGTTAAAATTTGTAATTCCCTCGTAACTTTTTTATTATTTACCGTACAAAAAGTTATAACCTATCAAAAGATAGGAAATTCTCTCAACAATCCAAATATTCAATCAATTTTTTTATATCTTTTATAGTTTTTAATATACTGGGCAAATACAAAATTTTTGTTAAAATTTGAAATTCCCTCGTAACTTTTTTATTAATTACCGTACAAAAAGTTATAACCTATCAAAAGATAGGAAATTCTCTCAAGAATCTAAATTTTCAATTAATTTTTTTATATCTTTTGTAGTTTTCAATATACGGGGGAAATACCAAATTTTTGTTAAAATTTGAAATTCCCTCGTAACTTTTTTATTAATTACCGTACAAAAAGTTATAACCTATCAAAAGATAGAAAATTTTCTCAGGAATACAAATTTCCTATTAGTCTTTTTATATCTTTTATAGTTTTAAATATACGGGGCAAATACCAAATTTTTGTTAAAATTTGTAAATCCCTCGTAACTTGTTTATTAATTAACATACAGAAAGTTAGAACCTATTAAAAGATAGAAAATTTTCTTAAAAATTCAAAATTCTAACTAGTTTTTTTATATCTTTTATAGTTTTCAATATACGGGGGAAATACAAAATTTTTGTTAAAATTTGTAATTCCCTCGTAACTTTTTTATTAATTACCGTACAAAAAGTTATAACTTATCAAAAAAAAGGAAATTTTGTTAGAACTCCAAAATTCCAATTATTTTTTTTATATCTTTTATAGTTTTCAATATACGGGGAAAATACAAAATTTACTAATCGGAAATTTGGATTGCTAAAAAAATTTCCTATCTTTTAATAGGTTATAACATTTTGTACGGTAATTAATAAAAAAGTTACGAGGGAATTTTAAATTTTAACAAAAATTTTGTATTTCCCCCGTATATTGAAAACTACAAAAGATTTAAAAAAATTAATTGGATATTTGGATTGTTGAGAGAATTTTCTATCTTTTGATAGGTTATAACTTTTTGTACGGTAATTAATAAAAAAGTTACGAGGAAATTACAAATTTTAACAAAAATTTTGTATTTTCCCCGTATATTGAAAACTATAAAAGATATGAAAAAACTAGTTGGAATTTTGAATTTTTAAGAAAATTTTCTATCTTTTAATAGGTTATAACTTTCTGTATGTTAATTAATAAACAAGTTACGAGGGATTAACAAATTTTAACAAAAATTTGGTATTTCCCCCGTATATTGAAAACTGCAAAAGATATAAAAAAATTAATTAAAAATTTAGATTCTTGAGAAAATTTCCTATCTTTTGATAGGTTATAACTTTTTGTACGGTAATTAATACAAAAGTTACGAGGGAATTACAAATTTTAACAAAAATTTGGTATTTACCCGTATATTGAAAACTATAAAAGATATAAAAAAAATAATTGGAATTTTGGAGTTCTAAAAAAATTTTCTTTCTTCTGATAAGTTATAACTTTTTGTACGGTAATTAATAAAAAAGTTACGAGGGAATTACAAATTATAACAAAAATTTTGTATTTCCCCCGTATATTGAAAACTATAAAAGATATGAAAAAACTAGTTAGAATTTTGAATTTTTAAGAAAATTTTCTATCTTTTAATAGGTTATAACTTTCTGTATGTTAATTAATAAACAAGTTACGAAGGATTTACAAATTTTAACAAAAATTTGGTATTTACTCCGTATATTGAAAACTATAAAAGATATAAAAAGACTAATCGGAAATTTGTATTGCTGAGAAAATTTCCTATCTTTTGATAGGTTATAACTTTTTCTACGGTAATTAATAAAAAAGTTACGAGGGAATTTCAAATATTAACAAAAATTTTGTATTTGTATGAAAACTATAAAAGATATAAAAAAATTAATTGGATATTTGGATTCTTGAGAGAATTTCCTATCTTTTAATAGGTTATAACTTTTTGTACGGTAAATAATAAAAAAGTTACGAGGGAATTACAAATTTTAACAAAAATTTTGTATTTCCCCCGTATATTGAAAACTATAAAAGTTAAAAAAAAATTAATTAGAAATTTGCATTGCTGAGCAAATTTCCTTTCTTTTGATAGGTTATAACTTTTTGTACGTTAATTAAAAAAACAGTTACGAGGAAATTACAAATTTTAACAAAAATTTTGTGTTTCCCCCGTATATTGAAAACTATAAAAGATATAAAAAGACTAATCAGAAATTTGTATGGCTGAGAAAATTTCCTATCTTTTGATAGGTTATAACTTTTTGTACGGTAATTAATAAAAAAGTTACGAGGGAATTACAAATTTTAACAAAAATTTGGTATTTCCCCCGTATATTGAAAACTATAGAAGATATGAAAGAACTAATTGGAACTTTGGATTTTTAGGAGTATTTTCTATCTTTTGATAGGTTATAACTTTTTGTGCGTTAATTAATAAAAAAGTTACGAGGGAATTACAAATTTTAACAAAAATTTGGTATTTCCCCCGTATATTGAAAACTATAAAAGATATAAAAAAAATAATTGGAATTTTGGAGTTCTAAAAAAATTTCCTTTCTTTTGATAAGTTATAACTTTTTGTACGGTAATTAATAAAAAAGTTACGAGGGAATTACAAATTTTAACAAAAATTTTGTATTTCCCCCGTATATTGAAAACTATAAAAGATATGAAAGAACTAGTTGGAATTTTAAATTTTTAAGAAAATTTTCTATCTTTTAATAGGTTATAACTTTCTGTATGTTAATTAATAAACAAGTTACGAGAGATTTACAAATTTTAACAAAAATTTCGTATTTCCCCCGTATATTGAAAACTATAAAAGATATAAAAAGACTAATCGGAAATTTGTATTGCTGAGAAATCTTTCTATCTTTTGATAGGTTATAACTTTTTGTACGGTAATTAATAAAAAAGTTACGAGGGAATTTCAAATTTTAACAAAAATTTTGTATTTTCCCCGTATATTGAAAACTATAAAAGATATAAAAAAATTAATTGGATATTTAGATTGTTAAGAGAACTTCCTATCTTTTGATAGGTTATAACTTTTTGTACGGTATATAATAAAAAAGTTACGAGGGAATTACAAATTTTAACAAAAATTTTGTATTTCCCCCGTATATTGAAAACTATAAAAGATAAAAAAAAAATAATTAGAAATTTGGATTGCTGAGCAAATTTCCTTTCTTTTGATAGGTTATAACTTTTTGTACGTTAATTAAAAAAACAGTTACGAGCGAATTACAAATTTTAACAAAAATTTTGTATTTCCCCCGTATATTGAAAACTATAAAAGATATAAAAAGACTAATCGGAAATTTGTATGGCTGAGAAAATTTCCTATCTTTTGATAGGTTACAACTTTTTGTACGGTAATTAATAAAAAAGTTACGAGGGAATTACAAATTTTATCAAAAATTTGGGATTTCCCCCGTATATTGAAAACTATAGAAGATATGAAAGAACTAATTGAAACTTTGGATTTTTAAGAGTATTTCCTATCTTTTGATAGGTTATAACTTTTTGTACGTTAATTAATAAAAAAGTTACGAGGGATTTACAAATTTAAAAAAAAAATTTGTATTTCCCCCGTATATTAAAAACTACAAAAGATAAAAAAAAAATAATTGGATATTTGGATTGTTGAGAAAATTTCCTATCTTTTTTTAGGTTATAACTTTTTGTACGGTAAATAATAAAAAAGTTATGAGGGAATTACAAATTTTAACAAAAATTTTGTATTTCCCCCGTATATTGAAAACTATAAAAGATATGAAAAAACTAGTTGGAATTTTGAATTTTTAAGAAAATTTTCTATCTTTTAATAGGTTATAACTTTCTGTATGTTAATTAATAAACAAGTTACGAGGGATTAACAAATTTTAACAAAAATTTGGTATTTCCCCCGTATATTGAAAACTGCAAAAGATATAAAAAAATTAATTAAAAATTTAGATTCTTGAGAAAATTTCCTATCTTTTGATAGGTTATAACTTTTTGTACGGTAATTAATACAAAAGTTACGAGGGAATTACAAATTTTAACAAAAATTTGGTATTTACCCGTATATTGAAAACTATAAAAGATATAAACAAAATAATTGGAATTTTGGAGTTCTAAAAAAATTTTCTTTCTTCTGATAAGTTATAACTTTTTGTACGGTAATTAATAAAAAAGTTACGAGGGAATTACAAATTATAACAAAAATTTTGTATTTCCCCCGTATATTGAAAACTATAAAAGATATGAAAAAACTAGTTAGAATTTTGAATTTTTAAGAAAATTTTCTATCTTTTAATAGGTTATAACTTTCTGTATGTTAATTAATAAACAAGTTACGAAGGATTTACAAATTTTAACAAAAATTTGGTATTTCCCCCGTATATTGAAAACTATAAAAGATATAAAAAGACTAATCGGAAATTTGTATTGCTGAGAAAATTTCCTATCTTTTGATAGGTTATAACTTTTTGTACGGTAATTAATAAAAAAGTTACGAGGGAATTTCAAATATTAACAAAAATTTTGTATTTGTATGAAAACTATAAAAGATATAAAAAAATTAATTGGATATTTGGATTGTTGAGAGAATTTCCTATCTTTTAATAGGTTATAACTTTTTGTACGGTAAATAATAAAAAAGTTACGAGGGAATTACAAATTTTAACAAAAATTTTGTATTTCCCCCGTATATTGAAAACTATAAAAGATAAAAAAAAATTAATTAGAAATTTGGATTGCTGAGCAAATTTCCTTTCTTTTGATAGGTTATAACTTTTTGTACGTTAATTAAAAAAACAGTTACGAGGAAATTACAAATTTTAACAAAAATTTTGTATTTCCCCCGTATATTGAAAACTATAAAAGATATAAAAAGACTAATCAGAAATTTGTATGGCTGAGAAAATTTCCTATCTTTTGATTGGTTATAACTTTTTGTACGGTAATTAATAAAAAAGTTACAAGGGAATTACAAATTTTAACAAAAATTTGGTATTTCCCCCGTATATTAAAAACTATAGAAGATATGAAAGAACTAATTGGAACTTTGGATTTTTAAGAGTATTTTCTATCTTTTGATAGGTTATAACTTTTTGTACGTTAATTAATAAAAAAGTTACGAGGGATTTACAAATTTTAAAAAAAATTTTGTATTTCCCCAGTATATTAAAAACTATAAAAGATATAAAAAAATTGATTGGATATTTGGATTGTTGAGAGAATTTCCTATCTTTTGATAGGTTATAACTTTTTGTACGGTAAATAATAAAAAAGTTACGAGGGAATTACAAATTTTAACAAAAATTTTGTATTTCCCCCTTATATTGAAAACTATAAAAGATATAAAAAAAATAATTGGAATTTTGGAGTTCTAAAAAAATTTTCTTTCTTTTGATAAGTTATAACTTTTTGTAAGGTAATTAATAAAAAAGTTACGAGGGAATTACAAATTTTAACAAAAATTTTGTATTTCCCCCGTATATTGAAAACTATGAAAGATATGAAAAAACTAGTTGGAATTTTGAATTTTTAAGAAAATTTTCTATCTTTTAACGGGTTATAACTTTCTGTGTGTTAATTAATAAACAAGTTACGAGGGATTTACAAATTTTAACAAAAATTTGGTATTTCCCCCGTATACTGAAAACTACAAAAGACATAAAAAAATTAATTGAAAATTTAGATTCTTGAGAAAATTTCCTATCTTTTGATAGGTTATTTTAACAAAAATTTTGTATTTCCCCTGTATATTAAAAACTATAAAAGATATGAAAAAACTAGTTGGAATTTTAAATTTTCAAGAAAATTTTCTATCTTTTAATAGGTTATAACTTTCTGTATGTTAATTAATAAACAAGTTACGAGGGATTTACAAATTTTAACAAAAATTTGGTATTTCCCCCGTATATTGAAAACTATAAAAGATATAAAAAGACTAATCGGAAATTTGTATTGCTAAGAAAATTTCCTATCTGTTGATAGGTTATAACTTTTTGTACGGTAATTAATAAAAAAGTTACAAATTTTAACAAAATTTTTGTATTTTTCCCGTATATTGAAAACTATAAAAGATTTAAAAAGACTAATCAGAAATTTGGATTGCTAAGCAAATTTCCTTTCTTTTGATAGGTTATAACTTTTTGTACGGTAATTAATAAAAAAGTTACGAGGTAATTCTAAATTTTAACAAAAATTTTGTATTTCTCCCGTATATTGAAAACTATAAAAGATATAAAAAAATTAATTGAATATTTGGATTGTTGGGAGAATTTCCTATATTTTGATAGGTTGTAACTTTTTGTACGGTAAATAATAAAAAAGTTACAAGGGAATTACAAATTTTAACAAAAATTATGTATTTCCCCCGTATATTGAAAACTATATAAGATAAAAAAAATTATTAAGAAATTTGGATTGCTAAGCAAATTTCCTTTCTTTTGATAGGTTATAACTTTTTGTACGTTAATTAAAAAAACAGTTACAAGGGAATTACAAATTTTAACAAAAATTTTGTATTTCACCCGTATATTGAAAACTATAAGGGATAAAAAAAAATTAATTAGAAATTTGGATTGCTGAGCAAATTTTCTTTCTTTTGATAGGTTATAACTTTTTGTACGTTAATTAAAAAAACAGTTACGAGGGAATTACAAATTTTAACAAAAATTTTGTATTTCCCCCGTATATTGAAAACTATAAAAGATATAAAAAGACTAATCGGAAATTTGTATGGCTGAGAAAATTTCCTATCGTTTCATAGGTTATAACTTTTTGAACGGTAATTAATAAAAAGTTACGAGGGAATTACAAATTTTAACAAAAATTTTGTATTTCCCCCGTATATTGAAAACTATAAAAGATATAAAAAGACTAATCGGAAATTTGTATTGCTGAGAAAATTTCCTATCTTTTGATAGGTTATAACTTTTTGTACGGTAATTAATAAAAAAGTTACAAATTTTAACAAAAATTTTGTATTTCCCCCGTATATTGAAAACTATAAAAGATATAAAAAGACTAATGAGAAATTTGGATTGCTAAGCAAATTTCCTTTCTTTTGATAGGTTATAACTTTTTGTACGGTAATTAATAAAAAAGTTACGAGGTAATTCTAAATTTTAACAAAAATTTTGTATTTCCCCCGTATATTGAAAACTATAAAAGATATAAAAAAATTAATTGAATATTTGGATTGTTGAGAGAATTTCCTATCTTTTGATCGGTTGTAACTTTTTGTACGGTAAATAATAAAAAAGTTACAAGGGAATTACAAATTTTAACAAAAATTTTGTATTTCCCCCGTATATTGAAAACTATAAAAGATAAAAAAAATTATTAAGAAATTTGGATTGCTAAGCAAATTTCCTTTCTTTTGATAGGTTATAACTTTTTGTACGTTAATTAAAAAAACAGTTACAAGGGAATTACAAATTTTAACAAAAATTTTGTATTTCCCCCGTATATTGAAAACTATAAGGGATAAAAAAAAATTAATTAGAAATTTGGATTGCTGAGCAAATTTCCTTTCTTTTGATAGGTTATAACTTTTTGTACGTTAATTAAAAAAACAGTTACGAAGGAATTACAAATTTTAACAAATATTTTATATTTCCCCCGTATATTGAAAACTATAAAAGATATAAAAAGACTAATCGGAAATTTGTATGGCTGAGAAAATTTCCTATCTTTTCATAGGTTATAACTTTGTGTACGGTAATTAATAAAAAAGTTACGAGGGAATTTAAAATTTTAACAAAAATTTTGTATTTCCCCCTTATATTGAAAACTACAAAAGATATAAAAAAATTAATCGGATATTTGAATTGTTGAGAGAATTTTCTATCTTTTGATAGGTTATAACTTTTTGTACGGTAAATAATAAAAAAGTTACGAGGGAATTACCAATTTTAACAAAAATTTTGTATTTCCTCCGTATATTGAAAACTATAAAAGATATAAAAAAATTAATTGAAAATTTGGATTCTTGAGAAAATTTCCTATTTGTTTATAGGTTATAACTTTTTGTACGGTAATTAATAAAAAAGTTACAAGGGAATTACAAATTTTAACAAAAATTTGGTATTTCCCCCGTATATTGAAAACTATAAAAGATATAAAAAAAATAATTGGAATTTTGGAGTTCTAAAAAAATTTCCCTTCTTTTGATAAGTTATAACTTTTTGTACGGTAATTAATAAAAAAGTTACGAGGGAATTACAAATTTTAACAAAAATTTTGTATTTCGCCCGTATATTGAAAACTATAAAAGATATGAAAAAACTAGTTGGAATTTTAAATTTTTAAGAAAATTTTCTATCTTTTAATAGGTTATAACTTTCTGTATGTTTATTAATAAACAAGTTACGAGGGATTTACAAATTTTAACAAAAATTTGGTATTTCCCCCGTATATTGAAAACTATAAAAGATATAAAAAGAGTATTTGGAAATTTGTATTGCTGAGAAAATTTCCTATCTTTTGATAGGTTATAACTTTTTGAACGGTAATTAATAAAAAAGTTACGAGGGAATTACAAATTTTAACAAAAATTTAATATTTCCCCCGTATATTGAAAACTATAGAAGATATAAAAGAACTAATTGGAACTTTGGATTTTTAAGAATATTTCCTAACTTTTGATAGGTTATAACTTTTTGTACGTTAATTAATAAAAAAGTTACAAGGGATTTACAAATTTTAAAAAAAAATTTGTATTTCCCCCGTATATTGAAAACTATAAAAGATATAAAAAGACTAATCGGAAATTTGGATTGCTAAAAAAATTTCCTATCTTTTAATAGGTTATAACATTTTGTACGGTAATTAATAAAAAAGTTACGAGGGAATTTTAAATTTTAACAAAAATTTTGTATTTCCCCCGTATATTGAAAACTACAAAAGATTTAAAAAAATTAATTGGATATTTGGATTGTTGAGAGAATTTCCTATCTTTTGATAGGTTATAACTTTTTGTACGGTAATTAATAAAAAAGTTACGAGGAAATTACAAATTTTAACAAAAATTTTGTATTTCCCCCGTATATTGAAAACTATAAAAGATATGAAAAAACTAGTTGGAATTTTGAATTTTTAAGAAAATTTTCTATCTTTTAATAGGTTATAACTTTCTGTATGTTAATTAATAAACAAGTTACGAGGGATTAACAAATTTTAACAAAAATTTGGTATTTCCCCCGTATATTGAAAACTGCAAAAGATATAAAAAAATTAATTAAAAATTTAGATTCTTGAGAAAATTTCCTATCTTTTGATAGGTTATAACTTTTTGTACGGTAATTAATACAAAAGTTACGAGGGAATTACAAATTTTAACAAAAATTTGGTATTTACCCGTATATTGAAAACTATAAAAGATATAAAAAAAATAATTGGAATTTTGGAGTTCTAAAAAAATTTTCTTTCTTCTGATAAGTTATAACTTTTTGTACGGTAATTAATAAAAAAGTTACGAGGGAATTACAAATTATAACAAAAATTTTGTATTTCCCCCGTATATTGAAAACTATAAAAGATATGAAAAAACTAGTTAGAATTTTGAATTTTTAAGAAAATTTTCTATCTTTTAATAGGTTATAACTTTCTGTATGTTAATTAATAAACAAGTTACGAAGGATTTACAAATTTTAACAAAAATTTGGTATTTCCCCCGTATATTGAAAACTATAAAAGATATAAAAAGACTAATCGGAAATTTGTATTGCTGAGAAAATTTCCTATCTTTTGATAGGTTATAACTTTTTGTACGGTAATTAATAAAAAAGTTACGAGGGAATTTCAAATATTAACAAAAATTTTGTATTTGTATGAAAACTATAAAAGATATAAAAAAATTAATTGGATATTTGGATTCTTGAGAGAATTTCCTATCTTTTAATAGGTTATAACTTTTTGTACGGTAAATAATAAAAAAGTTACGAGGGAATTACAAATTTTAACAAAAATTTTGTATTTCCCCCGTATATTGAAAACTATAAAAGATAAAAAAAAATTAATTAGAAATTTGCATTGCTGAGCAAATTTCCTTTCTTTTGATAGGTTATAACTTTTTGTACGTTAATTAAAAAAACAGTTACGAGGAAATTACAAATTTTAACAAAAATTTTGTGTTTCCCCCGTATATTGAAAACTATAAAAGATATAAAAAGACTAATCAGAAATTTGTATGGCTGAGAAAATTTCCTATCTTTTGATAGGTTATAACTTTTTGTACGGTAATTAATAAAAAAGTTACGAGGGAATTACAAATTTTAACAAAAATTTGGTATTTCCCCCGTATATTGAAAACTATAGAAGATATGAAAGAACTAATTGGAACTTTGGATTTTTAGGAGTATTTTCTATCTTTTGATAGGTTATAACTTTTTGTACGTTAATTAATAAAAAAGTTACGAGGGAATTACAAATTTTAACAAAAATTTGGTATTTCCCCCGTATATTGAAAACTATAAAAGATATAAAAAAAATAATTGGAATTTTGGAGTTCTAAAAAAATTTCCTTTCTTTTGATAAGTTATAACTTTTTGTACGGTAATTAATAAAAAAGTTACGAGGGAATTACAAATTTTAACAAAAATTTTGTATTTCCCCCGTATATTGAAAACTATAAAAGATATGAAAGAACTAGTTGGAATTTTAAATTTTTAAGAAAATTTTCTATCTTTTAATAGGTTATAACTTTCTGTATGTTAATTAATAAACAAGTTACGAGAGATTTACAAATTTTAACAAAAATTTGGTATTTCCCCCGTATATTGAAAACTATAAAAGATATAAAAAGACTAATCGGAAATTTGTATTGCTGAGAAATCTTTCTATCTTTTGATAGGTTATAACTTTTTGTACGGTAATTAATAAAAAAGTTACGAGGGAATTTCAAATTTTAACAAAAATTTTGTATTTTCCCCGTATATTGAAAACTATAAAAGATATAAAAAAATTAATTGGATATTTAGATTGTTAAGAGAACTTCCTATCTTTTGATAGGTTATAACTTTTTGTACGGTATATAATAAAAAAGTTACGAGGGAATTACAAATTTTAACAAAAATTTTGTATTTCCCCCGTATATTGAAAACTATAAAAGATAAAAAAAAATAATTAGAAATTTGGATTGCTGAGCAAATTTCCTTTCTTTTGATAGGTTATAACTTTTTGTACGTTAATTAAAAAAACAGTTACGAGCGAATTACAAATTTTAACAAAAATTTTGTATTTCCCCCGTACATTGAAAACTATAAAAGATATAAAAAGACTAATCGGAAATTTGTATGGCTGAGAAAATTTCCTATCTTTTGATAGGTTACAACTTTTTGTACGGTAATTAATAAAAAAGTTACGAGGGAATTACAAATTTTATCAAAAATTTGGTATTTCCCCCGTATATTGAAAACTATAGAAGATATGAAAGAACTAATTGAAACTTTGGATTTTTAAGAGTATTTCCTATCTTTTGATAGGTTATAACTTTTTGTACGTTAATTAATAAAAAAGTTACGAGGGATTTACAAATTTAAAAAAAAATTTTGTATTTCCCCCGTATATTAAAAACTACAAAAGATAAAAAAAAAATA
This sequence comes from Altica lythri, assembly GCA_964028335.1. Classification (NCBI taxonomy): domain Eukaryota; kingdom Metazoa; phylum Arthropoda; class Insecta; order Coleoptera; family Chrysomelidae; genus Altica; species Altica lythri. Next base: position 56,690 of record CAXIIO010000946.1, on the reverse strand, counting down.
ATTGGATATTTGGATTGTTGAGAAAATTTCCTATCTTTTTTTAGGTTATAACTTTTTGTACGGTAAATAATAAAAAAGTTATGAGGGAATTACAAATTTTAACAAAAATTTTGTATTTCCCCCGTATATTGAAAACTATAAAAGATATGAAAAAACTAGTTGGAATTTTGAATTTTTAAGAAAATTTTCTATCTTTTAATAGGTTATAACTTTCTGTATGTTAATTAATAAACAAGTTACGAGGGATTAACAAATTTTAACAAAAATTTGGTATTTCCCCCGTATATTGAAAACTGCAAAAGATATAAAAAAATTAATTAAAAATTTAGATTCTTGAGAAAATTTCCTATCTTTTGATAGGTTATAACTTTTTGTACGGTAATTAATACAAAAGTTACGAGGGAATTACAAATTTTAACAAAAATTTGGTATTTACCCGTATATTGAAAACTATAAAAGATATAAAAAAAATAATTGGAATTTTGGAGTTCTAAAAAAATTTTCTTTCTTCTGATAAGTTATAACTTTTTGTACGGTAATTAATAAAAAAGTTACGAGGGAATTACAAATTATAACAAAAATTTTGTATTTCCCCCGTATATTGAAAACTATAAAAGATATGAAAAAACTAGTTAGAATTTTGAATTTTTAAGAAAATTTTCTATCTTTTAATAGGTTATAACTTTCTGTATGTTAATTAATAAACAAGTTACGAAGGATTTACAAATTTTAACAAAAATTTGGTATTTCTCCCGTATATTGAAAACTATAAAAGATATAAAAAGACTAATCGGAAATTTGTATTGCTGAGAAAATTTCCTATCTTTTGATAGGTTATAACTTTTTGTACGGTATTAACAAAAATTTTGTATTTCCCCTGTATATTGAAAACTATAAAAGATATGAAAAAACTAGTTGGAATTTTAAATTTTCAAGAAAATTTTTTATCTTTTAATAGGTTATAACTTTCTGTATGTTAATTAATAAACAAGTTACGAGGGATTTACAAATTTTAACAAAAATTTAGTATTTCCCCCGTATATTGAAAACTATAAAAGATATAAAAAGGCTAATCAGAAATTTGGATTGCTAAGCAAATTTCCTTTCTTTTGATAGGTTATAACTTTTTGTACGGTAATTAATAAAAAAGTTACGAGGTAATTCTAAATTTTAACAAAAATTTTGTTTTTCCCCCGTATATTGAAAACTATAAAAGATATAAAAAAATTAATTGAATATTTGGATTGTTAAGAGAATTTCCTATATTTTGATAGGTTGTAACTTTTTGTACGGTAATTAATAAAAAAGTTACGAGGGAATTACAAATTTTAACAAAAATTTTGTATTTCCCCTGTATATTGAAAACTATAAAAGATATGAAAAAACTAGTTGGAATTTTAAATTTTCAAGAAAATTTTTTATCTTTTAATAGGTTATAACTTTCTGTATGTTAATTAATAAACAAGTTACGAGGGAATTACAAATTTTAACAAAAATTTTGTATTTCACCCGTATATTGAAAACTATAAGGGATAAAAAAAAATTAATTAGAAATTTGGATTGCAGAGCAAATTTTCTTTCTTTTGATAGGTTATAACTTTTTGTACGTTAATTAAAAAAACAGTTACGAGGGAATTACAAATTTTAACAAAAATTTTGTATTTCCCCCGTATATTAAAAACTATAAAAGATATAAAAAGACTAGTCGGAAATTTGTATGGCTGAGAAAATTTCCTATCTTTTGATAGGTTACAACTTTTTGTACGGTAATTAATAAAAAAGTTACGAGGGAATTACAAATTTTAACAAAAATTTAATATTTTTCCCGTATATTGAAAACTATAGAAGATATAAAAGAACTAATTGGAACTTTGGATTTCTAAGAATATTTCCTATCTTTTAATAGGTTATAACTTTTTGTACGTTAATTAATAAAAAAGTTACGAGGGATTTACAAGTTTTAAAAAAAATTTTGTATTTCCCCCGTATATTAAAAATTATAAAAGATATAAAAAGACTAATCGGAAATTTGGATTGCTAAAAAAATTTCCTATCTTTTAATAGGTTATAACTTTTTGTACGGTAATTAATAAAAAAGTTACGAGGGAATTTTAAATTTTAACAAAAATTTTGTATTTCCCCGTATATTGAAAACTACAAAAGATATAAAAAAATCGATTGGATATTTGGATTGTTGAGAGAATTTCCTATCTTTTGATAGGTTATAACTTTTTGTACGGTAATTAATAAAAAAGTTACGAGGGAAGTACAAATTGTAACAAAAATTTGGTATTTCTTTCGTATATTGAAAACTATAAAAGATATAAAAAAAATAATTGGAATTTTGGAGTTCTAAAAAAATTTCCTTTCTTTTGATAGGTTATAACTTTTTGTACGGTAATTAATAAAAAAGTTACGAGGGAATTACAAATTTTAACAAAAATTTTGTATTTCCCCCGTTTATTGAAAACTATAAAAGATATGAAAAAACTAGTTAGAATTTTGAATTTTTAAGAGTATTTCCTATCTTTTGATAGGTTATTACTTTTTGTACGGTAATTAATAAAAAAGTTACGAGGGAATTTCAAATATTAACAAAAATTTTGTATTTGTATGAAAACTATAAAAGATATAAAAAAATTAATTGGATATTTGGATTGTTGAGAGAATTTCCTATCTTTTAATAGGTTATAACTTTTTGTACGGTAAATAATAAAAAAGTTACGAGGGAATTACAAATTTTAACAAAAATTTTGTATTTCCCCCGTATATTGAAAACTATAAAAGATAAAAAAAAATTAATTAGAAATTTGGATTGCTGAGCAAATTTCCTTTCTTTTGATAGGTTATAACTTTTTGTACGTTAATTAAAAAAACAGTTACGAGGAAATTACAAATTTTAACAAAAATTTTGTGTTTCCCCCGTATATTGAAAACTATAAAAGATATAAAAAGACTAATCAGAAATTTGTATGGCTGAGAAAATTTCCTATCTTTTGATAGGTTATAACTTTTTGTACGGTAATTAATAAAAAAGTTACGAGGGAATTACAAATTTTAACAAAAATTTGGTATTTCCCTTGTATATTGAAAGCTATGGAAGATATGAAAGAAATGATTGGAACTTTGGATTTTTAGGAGTATTTTCTATCTTTTGATAGGTTATAACTTTTTGTACGTTAATTAATAAAAAAGTTACGAGGGAATTACAAATTTTAACAAAAATTTGGTATTTCCCCCGTATATTGAAAACTATAAAAGATATAAAAAAAATAATTGGAATTTTGGAGTTCTAAAAAAATTTCCTTTCTTTTGATAAGTTATAACTTTTTGTACGGTAATTAATAAAAAAGTTACGAGGGAATTACAAATTTTAACAAAAATTTTTTATTTCCCCCGTATATTGAAAACTATAAAAGATATGAAAGAACTAGTTGAAATTTTGAATTTTTAAGAAAATTTTCTGTCTTTTAATAGGTTATAACTTTCTGTATGTTAATTAATAAACAAGTTACGAGAGATTTACAAATTTTAACAAAAATTTGGTGTTTCCCCCGTATATTGAAAACTATAAAAGATATAAAAAGACTTATCGGAAATTTGTATTGCTGAGAAATCTTTCTATCTTTTGATAGGTTATAACTTTTTGTACGGTAATTAATAAAAAAGTTACAAGGGAATTTCAAATTTTAACAAAAATTTTGTATTTTCCCCGTATATTGAAAACTATAAAAGATATAAAAAAATTAATTGGATATTTAGATTGTTAAGAGAACTTCCTATCTTTTGATAGGTTATAACTTTTTGTACGGTATATAATAAAAAAGTTACGAGGGAATTACAAATTTTAACAAAAATTTTGTATTTCCCCCGTATATTGAAAACTATAAAAGATAAAAAAAAAATAATTAGAAATTTGGATTGCTGAGCAAATTTCCTTTCTTTTGATAGGTTATAACTTTTTGTACGTTAATTAAAAAAACAGTTACGAGCGAATTACAAATTTTAACAAAAATTTTGTATTTCCCCCGTATATTGAAAACTATAAAAGATATAAAAAGACTAATCGGAAATTTGTATGGCTGAGAAAATTTCCTATCTTTTAATAGGTTACAACTTTTTGTACGGTAATTAATAAAAAAGTTACAAGGGAATTACAAATTTTAACAAAAATTTGGTATTTTTCCCGTATATTAAAAACTATAGAAGATATGAAAGAACTAATTGGAACTTTGGATTTTTAAGAGTATTTTCTATCTTTTGATAGGTTATAACTTTTTGTACGTTAATTAATAAAAAAGTTACGAGGGATTTACAAATTTTAAAAAAAATTTTGTATTTCCCCAGTATATTAAAAACTATAAAAGATATAAAAAAATTGATTGGATATTTGGATTGTTGAGAGAATTTCCTATCTTTTGTTAGGTTATAACTTTTTGTACGGTAAATAATAAAAAAGTTATGAGGGAATTACAAATTTTAACAAAAATTTTGTATTTCCCCTGTATATTGAAAACTATAAAAGATATAAAAAAAATAATTGAAATTTTGGAGTTCTAAAAAAATTTCCTTTCTTTAGATAAGTCATAACTTTTTGTACGGTAATTAATAAAAAAGTTACGAGTGAATTTCAAATTTTAACAAAAATTTTGTATTTCCCCCATATATTGAAAACTACAAAAGATATAAAAAAAATTAATTGGATATTTGGATTGCTGAGAGAATTTCCTATCTTTTGATAGGTTATAACTTTTTGTACGGTAAATAATAAAAAAGTTACGAGGGAATTACAAATTTTAACAAAAATTTTGTATTTCCCCCGTATATTGAAAACTATAAATGATATAAAAAAAATAATTGAAATTTTGGAGTTCTAAAAAAATTTCCTTTCTTTAGATAAGTTATAACTTTTTGTACGGTAATTAATAAAAAAGTTACGAGGGAATTACAAATTTTAACAAAAATTTTGTATTTCCCCTGTATATTGAAAACTATAAAAGATATGAAAAAACTAGTTGGAATTTTAAATTTTCAAGAAAATTTTTTATCTTTTAATAGGTTATAACTTTCTGTATGTTAATTAATAAACAAGTTACGAGGGATTTACAAATTTTAACAAAAATTTAGTATTTCCCCCGTATATTGAAAACTATAAAAGATATAAAAAGGCTAATCAGAAATTTGGATTGCTAAGCAAATTTCCTTTCTTTTGATAGGTTATAACTTTTTGTACGGTAATTAATAAAAAAGTTACGAGGTAATTCTAAATTTTAACAAAAATTTTGTTTTTCCCCCGTATATTGAAAACTATAAAAGATATAAAAAAATTAATTGAATATTTGGATTGTTAAGAGAATTTCCTATATTTTGATAGGTTGTAACTTTTTGTACGGTAAATAATAAAAAAGTTACAAGGGAATTACAAATTTTAACAAAAATTTTGTATTTCCCCCGTATATTGAAAACTATAAAAGATAAAAAAAATTATTAAGAAATTTGGATTGCTAAGCAAATTTCCTTTCTTTTGATAGGTTATAACTTTTTGTACGTTAATTAAAAAAACAGTTACAAGGGAATTACAAATTTTAACAAAAATTTTGTATTTCACCCGTATATTGAAAACTATAAGGGATAAAAAAAAATTAATTAGAAATTTGGATTGCAGAGCAAATTTTCTTTCTTTTGATAGGTTATAACTTTTTGTACGTTAATTAAAAAAACAGTTACGAGTGAATTACAAATTTTAACAAAAATTTTGTATTTCCCCCGTATACTAAAAACTATAAAAGATATAAAAAGACTAGTCGGAAATTTGTATGGCTGAGAAAATTTCCTATCTTTTGATAGGTTACAACTTTTTGTACGGTAATTAATAAAAAAGTTACGAGGGAATTACAAATTTTAACAAAAATTTAATATTTTTCCCGTATATTGAAAACTATAGAAGATATAAAAGAACTAATTAGAACTTTGGATTTCTAAGAATATTTCCTATCTTTTAATAGGTTATAACTTTTTGTACGTTAATTAATAAAAAAGTTACGAGGGATTTACAAATTTTAAAAAAAATTTTGTATTTCCCCCGTATATTAAAAATTATAAAAGATATAAAAAGACTAATCGGAAATTTGGATTGCTAAAAAAATTTCCTATCTTTTAATAGGTTATAACTTTTTGTACGGTAATTAATAAAAAAGTTACGAGGGAATTTTAAATTTTAACAAAAATTTTGTATTTCCCCGTATATTGAAAACTACAAAAGATATAAAAAAATCGATTGGATATTTGGATTGTTGAGAGAATTTCCTATCTTTTGATAGGTTATAACTTTTTGTACGGTAATTAATAAAAAAGTTACGAGGGAAGTACAAATTGTAACAAAAATTTGGTATTTCTTTCGTATATTGAAAACTATAAAAGATATAAAAAAAATAATTGGAATTTTGGAGTTCTAAAAAAATTTCCTTTCTTTTGATAGGTTATAACTTTTTGTACGGTAATTAATAAAAAAGTTACGAGGGAATTACAAATTTTAACAAAAATTTTGTATTTCCCCCGTTTATTGAAAACTATAAAAGATATGAAAAAACTAGTTAGAATTTTGAATTTTTAAGAGTATTTCCTATCTTTTGATAGGTTATAACTTTTTGTACGTTAATTAATAAAAAAGTTACGAGGGATTTACAAATTTAAAGAAAAATTTTGTATTTCCCCCGTATATTGAAAACTATAGAAGATATGAAAGAACTAATTGGAACTTTGGATTTTTAGGAGTATTTTCTATCTTTTGATAGGTTATAACTTTTTGTACGTTAATTAATAAAAAAGTTACGAGGGAATTACAAATTTTAACAAAAATTTGGTATTTCCCCCGTATATTGAAAACTATAAAAGATATAAAAAAAATAATTGGAATTTTGGAGTTCTAAAAAAATTTTCTTTCTTTTGATAAGTTATAACTTTTTGTACGGTAATTAATAAAAAAGTTACGAGGGAATTACAAATTTTAACAAAAATTTTGTATTTCCCCCGTATATTGAAAACTATAAAAGATATGAAAGAACTAGTTGGAATTTTGAATTTTTAAGAAAATTTTCTATCTTTTAATAGGTTATGACTTTCTGTATGTTAATTAATAAACAAGTTACGAGAGATTTACAAATTTTAACAAAAATTTGGTATTTCCCCCGTATATTGAAAACTATAAAAGATATAAAAAGACTAATCGGAAATTTGTATTGCTGAGAAATCTTTCTATCTTTTGATAGGTTATAACTTTTTGTACGGTAATTAATAAAAAAGTTACGAGGGAATTTCAAATTTTAACAAAAATTTTGTATTTTCCCCGTATATTGAAAACTATAAAAGATATAAAAAAATTAATTGGATATTTAGATTGTTAAGAGAACTTCCTATCTTTTGATAGGTTATAACTTTTTGTACGGTATATAATAAAAAAGTTACGAGGGAATTACAAATTTTAACAAAAATTTTGTATTTCCCCCGTATATTGAAAACTATAAAAGATAAAAAAAAAATAATTAGAAATTTGGATTGCTGAGCAAATTTCCTTTCTTTTGATAGGTTATAACTTTTTGTACGTTAATTAAAAAAACAGTTACGAGCGAATTACAAATTTTAACAAAAATTTTGTATTTCCCCCGTATATTGAAAACTATAAAAGATATAAAAAGACTAATCGGAAATTTGTATGGCTGAGAAAATTTCCTATCTCTTGATAGGTTACAACTTTTTGTACGGTAATTAATAAAAAAGTTACGAGGGAATTACAAATTTTATCAAAAATTTGGTATTTCCCCCGTATATTGAAAACTATAGAAGATATGAAAGAACTAATTGAAACTTTGGATTTTTAAGAGTATTTCCTATCTTTTAATAGGTTATAACTTTTTGTACGTTAATTAATAAAAAAGTTACGAGGGATTTACAAATTTAAAAAAAAAATTTGTATTTCCCCCGTATATTAAAAACTACAAAAGATAAAAAAAAATAATTGGATATTTGGATTGTTGAGAGAATTTCCTATCTTTTGTTAGGTTATAACTTTTTGTACGGTAAATAATAAAAAAGTTATGAGGGAATTACAAATTTTAACAAAAATTTTGTATTTCCCCTGTATATTGAAAACTATAAAAGATATAAAAAAAATAATTGAAATTTTGGAGTTCTAAAAAAATTTCCTTTCTTTAGATAAGTTATAACTTTTTGTACGGTAATTAATAAAAAAGTTACGAGGGAATTACAAATTTTAACAAAAATTTTGTATTTCCCCTGTATATTGAAAACTATAAAAGATATAAAAAAACTAGTTGGAATTTTAAATTTTCAAGAAAATTTTTTATCTTTTAATAGGTTATAACTTTCTGTATGTTAATTAATAAACAAGTTACGAGGGATTTACAAATTTTAACAAAAATTTGGTATTTCCCCCGTATATTGAAAACTATAAAAGATATAAAAAGACTAATCGGAAATTTGTATTGCTAAGAAAATTTCCTATCTGCTGATAGGTTATAACTTTTTGTACGGTAATTAATAAAAAAGTTACAAATTTTAACAAAAATTTTGTATTTCCCCCGTATATTGAAAACTATAAAAGATATAAAAAGACTAATCAGAAATTTGGATTGCTAAGCAAATTTCCTTTCTTTTGATAGGTTATAACTTTTTGTACGGTAATTAATAAAAAGGTTACGAGGGAATTACAAATTTTAACAAAAATTTGGTATTTCCCTTGTATATTGAAAACTATGGAAGATATGAAAGAACTGATTGGAACTTTGGATTTTTAGGAGTATTTTCTATCTTTTGATAGGTTATAACTTTTTGTACGTTAATTAATAAAAAAGTTACGAGGGAATTACAAATTTTAACAAAAATTTGGTATTTCCCCCGTATATTGAAAACTATAAAAGATATAAAAAAAATAATTGGAATTTTGGAGTTCTAAAAAAATTTCCTTTCTTTTGATAAGTTATAACTTTTTGTACGGTAATTAATAAAAAAGTTACGAGGGAATTACAAATTTTAACAAAAATTTTTTATTTCCCCCGTATATTGAAAACTATAAAAGATATGAAAGAACTAGTTGGAATTTTGAATTTTTAAGAAAATTTTCTGTCTTTTAATAGGTTATAACTTTCTGTATGTTAATTAATAAACAAGTTACGAGAGATTTACAAATTTTAACAAAAATTTGGTGTTTCCCCCGTATATTGAAAACTATAAAAGATATAAAAAGACTAATCGGAAATTTGTATTGCTGAGAAATCTTTCTATCTTTTGATAGGTTATAACTTTTTGTACGGTAATTAATAAAAAAGTTACAAGGGAATTTCAAATTTTAACAAAAATTTTGTATTTTCCCCGTATATTGAAAACTATAAAAGATATAAAAAAATTAATTGGATATTTAGATTGTTAAGAGAACTTCCTATCTTTTGATAGGTTATAACTTTTTGTACGGTATATAATAAAAAAGTTACGAGGGAATTACAAATTTTAACAAAAATTTTGTATTTCCCCCGTATATTGAAAACTATAAAAGATAAAAAAAAAATAATTAGAAATTTGGATTGCTGAGCAAATTTCCTTTCTTTTGATAGGTTATAACTTTTTGTACGTTAATTAAAAAAACAGTTACGAGCGAATTACAAATTTTAACAAAAATTTTGTATTTCCCCCGTATATTGAAAACTATAAAAGATATAAAAAGACTAATCGGAAATTTGTATGGCTGAGAAAATTTCCTATCTTTTAATAGGTTACAACTTTTTGTACGGTAATTAATAAAAAAGTTACAAGGGAATTACAAATTTTAACAAAAATTTGGTATTTTTCCCGTATATTAAAAACTATAGAAGATATGAAAGAACTAATTGGAACTTTGGATTTTTAAGAGTATTTTCTATCTTTTGATAGGTTATAACTTTTTGTACTTTAATTAATAAAAAAGTTACGAGGGATTTACAAATTTTAAAAAAAATTTTGTATTTCCCCAGTATATTAAAAACTATAAAAGATATAAAAAAATTGATTGGATATTTGGATTGTTGAGAGAATTTCCTATCTTTTGTTAGGTTATAACTTTTTGTACGGTAAATAATAAAAAAGTTATGAGGGAATTACAAATTTTAACAAAAATTTTGTATTTCCCCTGTATATTGAAAACTATAAAAGATATAAAAAAAATAATTGAAATTTTGGAGTTCTAAAAAAATTTCCTTTCTTTAGATAAGTCATAACTTTTTGTACGGTAATTAATAAAAAAGTTACGAGTGAATTTCAAATTTTAACAAAAATTTTGTATTTCCCCCATATATTGAAAACTACAAAAGATATAAAAAAATTAATTGGATATTTGGATTGCTGAGAGAATTTCCTATCTTTTGATAGGTTATAACTTTTTGTACGGTAAATAATAAAAAAGTTACGAGGGAATTACAAATTTTAACAAAAATTTTGTATTTCCCCCGTATATTGAAAACTATAAATGATATAAAAAAAATAATTGAAATTTTGGAGTTCTAAAAAAATTTCCTTTCTTTAGATAAGTTATAACTTTTTGTACGGTAATTAATAAAAAAGTTACGAGGGAATTACAAATTTTAACAAAAATTTTGTATTTCCCCTGTATATTGAAAACTATAAAAGATATGAAAAAACTAGTTGGAATTTTAAATTTTCAAGAAAATTTTTTATCTTTTAATAGGTTATAACTTTCTGTATGTTAATTAATAAACAAGTTACGAGGGATTTACAAATTTTAACAAAAATTTAGTATTTCCCCCGTATATTGAAAACTATAAAAGATATAAAAAGGCTAATCAGAAATTTGGATTGCTAAGCAAATTTCCTTTCTTTTGATAGGTTATAACTTTTTGTACGGTAATTAATAAAAAAGTTACGAGGTAATTCTAAATTTTAACAAAAATTTTGTTTTTCCCCCGTATATTGAAAACTATAAAAGATATAAAAAAATTAATTGAATATTTGGATTGTTAAGAGAATTTCCTATATTTTGATAGGTTGTAACTTTTTGTACGGTAAATAATAAAAAAGTTACAAGGGAATTACAAATTTTAACAAAAATTTTGTATTTCCCCCGTATATTGAAAACTATAAAAGATAAAAAAAATTATTAAGAAATTTGGATTGCTAAGCAAATTTCCTTTCTTTTGATAGGTTATAACTTTTTGTACGTTAATTAAAAAAACAGTTACAAGGGAATTACAAATTTTAACAAAAATTTTGTATTTCACCCGTATATTGAAAACTATAAGGGATAAAAAAAAATTAATTAGAAATTTGGATTGCAGAGCAAATTTTCTTTCTTTTGATAGGTTATAACTTTTTGTACGTTAATTAAAAAAACAGTTACGAGGGAATTACAAATTTTAACAAAAATTTTGTATTTCCCCCGTATATTAAAAACTATAAAAGATATAAAAAGACTAGTCGGAAATTTGTATGGCTGAGAAAATTTCCTATCTTTTGATAGGTTACAACTTTTTGTACGGTAATTAATAAAAAAGTTACGAGGGAATTACAAATTTTAACAAAAATTTAATATTTTTCCCGTATATTGAAAACTATAGAAGATATAAAAGAACTAATTAGAACTTTGGATTTCTAAGAATATTTCCTATCTTTTAATAGGTTATAACTTTTTGTACGTTAATTAATAAAAAAGTTACGAGGGATTTACAAATTTTAAAAAAAATTTTGTATTTCCCCCGTATATTAAAAATTATAAAAGATATAAAAAGACTAATCGGAAATTTGGATTGCTAAAAAAATTTCCTATCTTTTAATAGGTTATAACTTTTTGTACGGTAATTAATAAAAAAGTTACGAGGGAATTTTAAATTTTAACAAAAATTTTGTATTTCCCCGTATATTGAAAACTACAAAAGATATAAAAAAATCGATTGGATATTTGGATTGTTGAGAGAATTTCCTATCTTTTGATAGGTTATAACTTTTTGTACGGTAATTAATAAAAAAGTTACGAGGGAAGTACAAATTGTTACAAAAATTTGGTATTTCTTTCGTATATTGAAAACTATAAAAGATATAAAAAAAATAATTGGAATTTTGGAGTTCTAAAAAAATTTCCTTTCTTTTGATAGGTTATAACTTTTTGTACGGTAATTAATAAAAAAGTTACGAGGGAATTACAAATTTTAACAAAAATTTTGTATTTCCCCCGTTTATTGAAAACTATAAAAGATATGAAAAAACTAGTTAGAATTTTGAATTTTTAAGAGTATTTCCTATCTTTTGATAGGTTATAACTTTTTGTACGTTAATTAATAAAAAAGTTACGAGGGATTTACAAATTTAAAGAAAAATTTTGTATTTCCCCCGTATATTGAAAACTATAGAAGATATGAAAGAACTAATTGGAACTTTGGATTTTTAGGAGTATTTTCTATCTTTTGATAGGTTATAACTTTTTGTACGTTAATTAATAAAAAAGTTACGAGGGAATTACAAATTTTAACAAAAATTTGGTATTTCCCCCGTATATTGAAAACTATAAAAGATATAAAAAAAATAATTGGAATTTTGGAGTTCTAAAAAAATTTTCTTTCTTTTGATAAGTTATAACTTTTTGTACGGTAATTAATAAAAAAGTTACGAGGGAATTACAAATTTTAACAAAAATTTTGTATTTCCCCCGTATATTGAAAACTATAAAAGATATGAAAGAACTAGTTGGAATTTTGAATTTTTAAGAAAATTTTCTATCTTTTAATAGGTTATGACTTTCTGTATGTTAATTAATAAACAAGTTACGAGAGATTTACAAATTTTAACAAAAATTTGGTATTTCCCCCGTATATTGAAAACTATAAAAGATATAAAAAGACTAATCGGAAATTTGTATTGCTGAGAAATCTTTCTATCTTTTGATAGGTTATAACTTTTTGTACGGTAATTAATAAAAAAGTTACGAGGGAATTTCAAATTTTAACAAAAATTTTGTATTTTCCCCGTATATTGAAAACTATAAAAGATATAAAAAAATTAATTGGATATTTAGATTGTTAAGAGAACTTCCTATCTTTTGATAGGTTATAACTTTTTGTACGGTATATAATAAAAAAGTTACGAGGGAATTACAAATTTTAACAAAAATTTTGTATTTCCCCCGTATATTGAAAACTATAAAAGATAAAAAAAAATAATTAGAAATTTGGATTGCTGAGCAAATTTCCTTTCTTTTGATAGGTTATAACTTTTTGTACGTTAATTAAAAAAACAGTTACGAGCGAATTACAAATTTTAACAAAAATTTTGTATTTCCCCCGTATATTGAAAACTATAAAAGATATAAAAAGACTAATCGGAAATTTGTATGGCTGAGAAAATTTCCTATCTCTTGATAGGTTACAACTTTTTGTACGGTAATTAATAAAAAAGTTACGAGGGAATTACAAATTTTATCAAAAATTTGGTATTTCCCCCGTATATTGAAAACTATAGAAGATATGAAAGAACTAATTGAAACTTTGGATTTTTAAGAGTATTTCCTATCTTTTGATAGGTTATAACTTTTTGTACGTTAATTAATAAAAAAGTAACGAGGGATTTACAAATTTAAAAAAAAATTTTGTATTTCCCCCGTATATTAAAAACTACAAAAGATAAAAAAAAATAATTGGATATTTGGATTGTTGAGAGAATTTCCTATCTTTTGTTAGGTTATAACTTTTTGTACGGTAAATAATAAAAAAGTTATGAGGGAATTACAAATTTTAACAAAAATTTTGTATTTCCCCTGTATATTGAAAACTATAAAAGATATAAAAAAAATAATTGAAATTTTGGAGTTCTAAAAAAATTTCCTTTCTTTAGATAAGTTATAACTTTTTGTACGGTAATTAATAAAAAAGTTACGAGGGAATTACAAATTTTAACAAAAATTTTGTATTTCCCCTGTATATTGAAAACTATAAAAGATATAAAAAAACTAGTTGGAATTTTAAATTTTCAAGAAAATTTTTTATCTTTTAATAGGTTATAACTTTCTGTATGTTAATTAATAAACAAGTTACGAGGGATTTACAAATTTTAACAAAAATTTGGTATTTCCCCCGTATATTGAAAACTATAAAAGATATAAAAAGACTAATCGGAAATTTGTATTGCTAAGAAAATTTCCTATCTGCTGATAGGTTATAACTTTTTGTACGGTAATTAATAAAAAAGTTACAAATTTTAACAAAAATTTTGTATTTCCCCCGTATATTGAAAACTATAAAAGATATAAAAAGACTAATCAGAAATTTGGATTGCTAAGCAAATTTCCTTTCTTTTGATAGGTTATAACTTTTTGTACGGTAATTAATAAAAAGGTTACGAGGTAATTCTAAATTTTAACAACAATTTTGTTTTTCCCCCGTATATTGAAAACTATAAAAGATATAAAAAAATTAATTGAATATTTGGATTGTTAAGAGAATTTCCTATATTTTGATAGGTTGTAACTTTTTGTACGGTAAATAATAAAAAAGTTACAAGGGAATTACAAATTTTAACAAAAATTTTGTATTTCCCCCGTATATTGAAAACTATAAAAGATAAAAAAAATTATTAAGAAATTTGGATTGCTAAGCAAATTTCCTTTCTTTTGATAGTTTATAACTTTTTGTACGTTAATTAAAAAAACAGTTACAAGGGAATTACAAATTTTAACAAAAATTTTGTATTTCACCCGTATATTGAAAACTATAAGGGATAAAAAAAAATTAATTAGAAATTTGGATTGCTGAGCAAATTTTCTTTCTTTTGATAGGTTATAACTTTTTGTACGTTAATTAAAAAAACAGTTACGAGGGAATTACAAATTTTAACAAAAATTTTGTATTTCCCCCGTATATTGAAAACTATAAAAGATATAAAAAGACTAATCGGAAATTTGTGTTGCTGAGAGAATTTCCTATCTTTTGATAGGTTATAACTTTTTGTACGGTAATTAATAAAAAAGTTACGAGGGAATTTCAAATTTTAACAAAAATTTTGTATTTCCCCAGTATATTAAAAACTATAAAAGATATAAAAAAATTGATTGGATATTTGGATTGTTGAGAGAATTTCCTATCTTTTGATAGGTTATAACTTTTTGTACGGTAAATAATAAAAAAGTTACGAGGGAATTACAAATTTTAACAAAAATTTTGTATTTCCCCCTTATATTGAAAACTATAAAAGATATAAAAAAAATAATTGGAATTTTGGAGTTCTAAAAAAATTTTCTTTCTTTTGATAAGTTATAACTTTTTGTAAGGTAATTAATAAAAAAGTTACGAGGGAATTACAAATTTTAACAAAAATTTTGTATTTCCCCCGTATATTGAAAACTATGAAAGATATGAAAAAACTAGTTGGAATTTTGAATTTTTAAAAAAATTTTCTATCTTTTAATGGGTTATAACTTTCTGTATGTTAATTAATAAACAAGTTACGAGGGATTTACAAATTTTAACAAAAATTTTGTATTTCCCCCGTATACTGAAAACTACAAAAGACATAAAAAAATTAATTGAAAATTTAGATTCTTGAGAAAATTTCCTATCTTTTGATAGGTTATAACTTTTTGTACGGTAATTAATAAAAAAGTTACGAGGGAATTACAAATTTTAACAAAAATTTTGTATTTCCCCCGTATATTGAAAACTATAAAAGATATGAAAGAACTAGTTGGAATTTTGAATTTTTAAGAAAATTTTCTATCTTTTAATAGGTTATAACTTTCTGTATGTTAAGTAATAAACAAGTTACGAGAGATTTACAAATTTTAACAAAAATTTGGTATTTCCCCCGTATATTGAAAACTATAAAAGATATAAAAAGACTAATCGGAAATTTGTATTGCTGAGAAATCTTTCTATCTTTTGATAGGTTATAACTTTTTGTACGGTAATTAATAAAAAAGTTACGAGGGAATTTCAAATTTTAACAAAAATTTTGTATTTTTCCCGTATATTGAAAACTATAAAAGATATAAAAAAATTAATTGGATATTTAGATTGTTAAGAGAATTTCCTATCTTTTGATAGGTTATAACTTTTTGTACGGTATATAATAAAAAAGTTACGAGGGAATTACAAATTTTAACAAAAATTTTGTATTTCCCCCGTATATTGAAAACTATAAAAGATAAAAAAAAAATAATTAGAAATTTGGATTGCTGAGCAAATTTTCTTTCTTTTGATAGGTTATAACTTTTTGTACGTTAATTAAAAAAACAGTTACGAGGGAATTACAAATTTTAACAAAAATTTTGTATTTCCTCCGTATATTGAAAACTATAAAAGATATAAAAAGAGTAATCGGAAATTTGTATGGCTGACAAAATTTCCTATCTTTTGATAGGTTACAACTTTTTGTACGGTAATTAATAAAAAAAATACGAGGGAATTACAAATTTTATCAAAAATTTGGTATTTCCCCCGTATATTGAAAACTATAGAAGATATGAAAGAACTAATTGAAACTTTGGATTTTTAAGAGTATTTCCTATCTTTTGATAGGTTATAACTTTTTGTACGTTAATTAATAAAAAAGTTACGAGGGATTTACAAATTTAAAAAAAAAAATTGTATTTCCCCCGTATATTGAAAACCATAAAAGATATAAAAAGACTAATCGGAAATTTGGATTGCTAAAAAAATTTCCTATCTTTTAATAGGTTATAACTTTTTGTACGGTAATTAATAAAAAAGTTACGAGGGAATTTCAAATTTTAACAAAAATTTTGTATTTCCCCCGTATATTGAAAACTACAAAAGATAAAAAAAAAATAATTGGATATTTGGATTGTTGAGAGAATTTCCTATCTTTTGATGGGTTATAACTTTTTGTACGGTAAATAATAAAAAAGTTATGAGGGAATTACAAATTTTAACAAAAATTTTGTATTTCCCCTGTATATTGAAAACTATAAAAGATATAAAAAAAATAATTGAAATTTTGGAGTTCTAAAAAAAATTTCCTTTCTTTAGATAAGTTATAACTTTTTGTACGGTAATTAATAAAAAAGTTACGAGTGAATTTCAAATTTTAACAAAAATTTTGTATTTCCCCCATATATTGAAAACTACAAAAGATATAAAAAAAATTAATTGGATATTTGGATTGCTGAGAGAATTTCCTATCTTTTGATAGGTTATAACTTTTTGTACGGTAAATAATAAAAAAGTTACCAGGGAATTACAAATTTTAACAAAAATTTTGTATTTCCCCCGTATATTGAAAACTATAAATGATATAAAAAAAATAATTGAAATTTTGGAGTTCTAAAAAAATTTCCTTTCTTTAGATAAGTTATAACTTTTTGTACGGTAATTAATAAAAAAGTTACGAGGGAATTACAAATTTTAACAAAAATTTTGTATTTCCCCTGTATGTTGAAAACTATAAAAGATATGAAAAAACTAGTTGGAATTTTAAATTTTCAAGAAAATTTTTTATCTTTTAATAGGTTATAACTTTCTGTATGTTAATTAATAAACAAGTTACGAGGGATTTACAAATTTTAACAAAAATTTGGTATTTCCCCCGTATATTGAAAACTATAAAAGATATAAAAAGACTAATCGGAAACTTGTATTGCTAAGAAAATTTCCTATCTGTTGATAGGTTATAACTTTTTGTACGGTAATTAATAAAAAAGTTACAAATTTTAACAAAAATTTTGTATTTCCCCCGTATATTGAAAACTATAAAAGATATAAAAAGACTAATCAGAAATTTGGATTGCTAAGCAAACTTCCTTTCTTTTGATAGGTTATAACTTTTTGTACGGTAATTAATAAAAAAGTTACGAGGGAATTACAAATTTTAACAAAAATTTTGTATTTCCTCCGTATATTGAAAACTATAAAAGATATAAAAAGACTAATCGGAAATTTGTATGGCTGAGAAAATTTCCTATCTTTTGATAGGTTACAACTTTTTGTACGGTAATTAATAAAAAAGTTACGAGGGAATTACAAATTTTATCAAAAATTTGGTATTTCCCCCGTATATTGAAAACTATAAAAGATAAAAAAAATTATTAAGAAATTTGGATTGCTAAGCAAATTTCCTTTCTTTTAATTGGTTATAACTTTTTGTACGTTAATTAAAAAAACAGTTACAAGGGAATTACAAATTTTAACAAAAATTTTGTATTTCACCCGTATATTGAAAACTATAAGGGATAAAAAAAAATTAATTAGAAATTTGGATTGCAGAGCAAATTTTCTTTCTTTTGATAGGTTATAACTTTTTGTACGTTAATTAAAAAAACAGTTACGAGGGAATTACAAATTTTAACAAAAATTTTGTATTTCCCCCGTATATTAAAAACTATAAAAGATATAAAAAGACTAATCGGAAATTTGTATGGCTGAGAAAATTTCCTATCTTTTGATAGGTTACAACTTTTTGTACGTTAATTAATAAAAAAGTTACGAGGGAATTACAAATTTTAACAAAAATTTAATATTTTTCCCGTATATTGAAAACTATAGAAGATATAAAAGAACTAATTGGAACTTTAAATTTCTAAGAATATTTCCTATCTTTTAATAGGTTACAACTTTTTGTACGTTAATTAATAAAAAAGTTACGAGGGATTTACAAATTTTAAAAAAAAATTTGTATTTCCCCCGTATATTAAAAATTATAAAAGATATAAAAAGACTAATCGGTAATTTGGATTGCTAAAAAAATTTCCTATCTTTTAATAGGTTATAACTTTTTGTACGGTAATTAATAAAAAAGTTACGAGGGAATTTTAAATTTTAACAAAAATTTTGTATTTCCCCGTATATTGAAAACTACAAAAGATATAAAAAAATCGATTGGATATTTGGATTGTTGAGAGAATTTCCTATCTTTTGATAGGTTATAGCTTTTTGTACGGTAATTAATAAAAAAGTTACGAGGAAATTACAAATTGTAACAAAAATTTGGTATTTCTTTCGTATATTGAAAACTATAAAAGATATAAAAAAAATAATTGGAATTTTGGAGTTCTAAAAAAATTTCCTTTCTTTTGATAGGTTATAACTTTTTGTACGGTAATTAATAAAAAAGTTACGAGGGAATTACAAATTTTAACAAAAATTTTGTATTTCCCCCGTATATTGAAAACTATAAAAGATATGAAAAAACTAGTTAGAATTTTGAATTTTTAAGAGTATTTCCTATCTTTTGATAGGTTATAACTTTTTGTACGTTAAATAATAAAAAAGTTACGAGGGATTTACAAATTTAAAGAAAAATTTTGTATTTCCCCCGTATATTGAAAACTATAGAAGATATGAAATAACTAATTGGAACTTTGGATTTTTAGGAGTATTTTCTATCTTTTGATAGGTTATAACTTTTTGTACGTTAATTAATAAAAAAGTTACGAGGGAATTACAAATTTTAACAAAAATTTGGTATTTCCCCCGTATATTGAAAACTATAAAAGATATAAAAAAAATAATTGGAATTTTGGAGTTCTAAAAAAATTTCCTTTCTTTTGATAAGTTATAACTTTTTGTACGGTAATTAATAAAAAAGTTACGAGGGAATTACAAATTTTAACAAAAATTTTGTATTTCCCCCGTATATTGAAAACTATAAAAGATATGAAAGAACTAGTTGGAATTTTGAATTTTTAAGAAAATTTTCTATCTTTTAATAGGTTATAACTTTCTGTATGTTAATTAATAAACAAGTTACGAGAGATTTACAAATTTTAACAAAAATTTGGTATTTCCCCCGTATATTGAAAACTATAAAAGATATAAAAAGACTAATCGGAAATTTGAATTGCTGAGAAATCTTTCTATCTTTTGATAGGTTATAACTTTTTGTACGGTAATTAATAAAAAAGTTACGAGGGAATTTTAAATTTTAACAAAAATTTTGTATTTTCCCCGTATATTGAAAACTATAAAAGATATAAAAAAATTAATTGGATATTTAGATTGTTAAGAGAACTTCCTATCTTTTGATAGGTTATAACTTTTTGTACGGTATATAATAAAAAAGTTACGAGGGAATTACAAATTTTAACAAAAATTTTGTATTTCCCCCCCCCCGTATATTGAAAACTATAAAAGATAAAAAAAAATAATTAGAAATTTGGATTGCTGAGCAAATTTCCTTTCTTTTGATAGGTTATAACTTTTTGTACGTTAATTAAAAAAACAGTTACGAGCGAATTACAAATTTTAACAAAAATTTTGTATTTCCCCCGTATATTGAAAACTATAAAAGATATAAAAAGACTAATCGGAAATTTGTATGGCTGAGAAAATTTACTATCTTTTGATAGGTTACAACTTTTTGTACGGTAATTAATAAAAAAGTTACGAGGGAATTACAAATTTTATCAAAAATTTGGTATTTCCCCCGTATATTGAAAACTATAGAAGATATGAAAGAACTAATTGAAACTTTGGATTTTTAAGAGTATTTCCTATCTTTTGATAGGTTATAACTTTTTGTACGTTAATTAATAAAAAAGTTACGAGGGATTTACAAATTTAAAAAAAAATTTTGTATTTCCCCCGTATATTAAAAACTACAAAAGATAAAAAAAAAATAATTGGATATTTGGATTGTTGAGAGAATTTTCTATCTTTTGTTAGGTTATAACTTTTTGTACGGTAAATAATAAAAAAGTTACGAGGAAATTACAAATTTTAACAAAAATTTTGTATTTCCCCCGTATATTGAAAACTATAAAAGATATGAAAAAACTAGTTGGAATTTTGAATTTTTAAGAAAATTTTCTATCTTTTAATAGGTTATAACTTTCTGTATGTTAATTAATAAACAAGTTACGAGGGATTAACAAATTTTAACAAAAATTTGGTATTTCCCCCGTATATTGAAAACTGCAAAAGATATAAAAAAATTAATTAAAAATTTAGATTCTTGAGAAAATTTCCTATCTTTTAAAAGGTTATAACTTTTTGTACGGTAATTAATACAAAAGTTACGAGGGAATTACAAATTTTAACAAAAATTTGGTATTTACCCGTATATTGAAAACTATAAAAGATATAAAAAGACTAATCGGAAATTTGTATGGCTGAGAAAATTTCCTATCTCTTGATAGGTTACAACTTTTTGTACGGTAATTAATAAAAAAGTTACGAGGGAATTACAAATTTTATCAAAAATTTGGTATTTCCCCCGTATATTAAAAACTATAGAAGATATGAAAGAACTAATTGAAACTTTGGATTTTTAAGAGTATTTCCTATCTTTTGATAGGTTATAACTTTTTGTACGTTAATTAATAAAAAAGTTACGAGGGATTTACAAATTTAAAAAAAAAAATTGTATTTCCCCCGTATATTAAAAACTACAAAAGATAAAAAAAAAATAATTGGATATTTGGATTGTTGAGAAAATTTCCTATCTTTTGTTAGGTTATAACTTTTTGTACGGTAAATAATAAAAAAGTTATGAGGGAATTACAAATTTTAACAAAAATTTTGTATTTCCCCTGTATATTGAAAACTATAAAAGATATAAAAAAAATAATTGAAATTTTGGAGTTCTAAAAAAATTTCCTTTCTTTAGATAAGTCATAACTTTTTGTACGGTAATTAATAAAAAAGTTACGAGTGAATTTCAAATTTTAACAAAAATTTTGTATTTCCCCCATATATTGAAAACTACAAAAGATATAAAAAAAATTAACTGGATATTTGGATTGCTGAAAGAATTTCCTATCTTTTGATAGGTTATAACTTTTTGTACGGTAAATAATAAAAAAGTTACGAGGGAATTACAAATTTTAACAAAAATTTTGTATTTCCCCCGTATATTGAAAACTATAAATGATATAAAAAAAATAATTAAAATTTTGGAGTTCTAAAAAAATTTCCTTTCTTTAGATAAGTTATAACTTTTTGTACGGTAATTAATAAAAAAGTTACGAGGGAATTAC
Source organism: Altica lythri (assembly GCA_964028335.1). Taxonomy (NCBI): domain Eukaryota; kingdom Metazoa; phylum Arthropoda; class Insecta; order Coleoptera; family Chrysomelidae; genus Altica; species Altica lythri. The sequence continues at coordinate 34,714 of CAXIIO010000946.1, read as the reverse complement.
AAATTTTAACAAAAATTTTCTATTTCCCCTGTATATTGAAAACTATAAAAGATATGAAAAAACTAGTTGGAATTTTAAATTTTCAAGAAAATTTTTTATCTTTTAATAGGTTATAACTTTCTGTATGTTAATTAATAAACAAGTTACGAGGGATTTACAAATTTTAACAAAAATTTGGTATTTCCCCCGTATATTGAAAACTATAAAAGATATAAAAAGGCTAATCGGAAACTTGTATTGCTAAGAAAATTTCCTATCTGTTGATAGGTTATAACTTTTTGTACGGTAATTAATAAAAAAGTTACAAATTTTAACAAAAATTTTGTATTTTTCCCGTATATTGAAAACTATAAAAGATATAAAAAGACTAATCAGAAATTTGGATTGCTAAGCAAATTTCCTTTCTTTTGATAGGTTATAACTTTTTGTACGGTAATTAATAAAAAAGTTACGAGGTAATTCTAAATTTTAACAAAAATTTTGTTTTTCCCCCGTATATTGAAAACTATAAAAGATATAAAAAAATTAATTGAATATTTGGATTGTTAAGAGAATTTCCTATATTTTGATAGGTTGTAACTTTTTGTACGGTAAATAATAAAAAAGTTACAAGGGAATTACAAATTTTAACAAAAATTTTGTATTTCCCCCGTATATTGAAAACTATAAAAGATAAAAAAAATTATTAAGAAATTTGGATTGCTAAGCAAATTTCCTTTCTTTTGATAGGTTATAACTTTTTGTACGTTAATTAAAAAAACAGTTACAAGGGAATTACAAATTTTAACAAAAATTTTGTATTTCACCCGTATATTGAAAACTATAAGGGATAAAAAAAAATAATTAGAAATTTGGATTGCAGAGCAAATTTTCTTTCTTTTGATAGGTTATAACTTTTTGTACGTTAATTAAAAAAACAGTTACGAGGGAATTACAAATTTTAACAAAAATTTTGTATTTCCCCCGTATATTAAAAACTATAAAAGATATAAAAAGACTAATCGGAAATTTGTATGGCTGAGAAAATTTGCTATCTTTTGATAGGTTACAACTTTTTGTACGGTAATTAATAAAAAAGTTACGAGGGAATTACAAATTTTAACAAAAATTTAATATTTTTCCCGTATATTGAAAACTATAGAAGATATAAAAGAACTAATTGGAACTTTGGATTTCTAAGAATATTTCCTATCTTTTAATAGGTTATAACTTTTTGTACGTTAATTAATAAAAAAGTTACGAGGGATTTACAAATTTTAAAAAAAATTTTGTATTTCCCCCGTATATTAAAAATTATAAAAGATATAAAAAGACTAATCGGAAATTTGGATTGCTAAAAAAATTTCCTATCTTTTAATAGGTTATAACTTTTTGTACGGTAATTAATAAAAAAGTTACGAGGGAATTTTAAATTTTAACAAAAATTTTGTATTTCCCCGTATATTGAAAACTACAAAAGATATAAAAAAATCGATTGGATATTTGGATTGTTGAGAGAATTTCCTATCTTTTGATAGGTTATAACTTTTTGTACGGTAATTAATAAAAAAGTTACGAGGGAAGTACAAATTGTAACAAAAATTTGGTATTTCTTTCGTATATTGAAAACTATAAAAGATATAAAAAAAATAATTGGAATTTTGGAGTTCTAAAAAAATTTCCTTTCTTTTGATAGGTTATAACTTTTTGTACGGTAATTAATAAAAAAGTTACGAGGGAATTACAAATTTTAACAAAAATTTTGTATTTCCCCCGTATATTAAAAACTATAAAAGATATGAAAAAACTAGTTAGAATTTTGAATTTTTAAAAGTATTTCCTATCTTTTGATAGGTTATAACTTTTTGTACGTTAATTAATAAAAAAGTTACGAGGGATTTACAAATTTAAAGAAAAATTTTGTATTTCCCCCGTATATTGAAAACTATAGAAGATATGAAAGAACTAATTGGAACTTTGGATTTTTAGGAGTATTTTCTATCTTTTGATAGGTTCTAACTTTTTGTACGTTAATTAATAAAAAAGTTACGAGGGAATTACAAATTTTAACAAAAATTTGGTATTTCCCCCGTATATTGAAAACTATAAAAGATATAAAAAGACTAATCGGAAATTTGTATGGCTGAGAAAATTTCCTATCTTTTGATAGGTTACAACTTTTTGTACGGTAATTAATAAAAAAGTTACGAGGGAATTACAAATTTTATCAAAAATTTGGTATTTCCCCCGTATATTGAAAACTATAGAAGATATGAAAGAACTAATTGAAACTTTGGATTTTTAAGAGTATTTCCTATCTTTTGATAGGTTATAACTTTTTGTACGTTAATTAATAAAAAAGTTACGAGGGATTTACAAATTTAAAAAAAAAATTTGTATTTCCCCCGTATATTAAAAACTACAAAAGATAAAAAAAAAATAATTGGATATTTGGATTGTTGAGAGAATTTCCTATCTTTTGTTAGGTTATAACTTTTTGTACGGTAAATAATAAAAAAGTTACGAGGAAATTACAAATTTTAACAAAAATTTTTTATTTCCCCCGTATATTAAAAACTATAAAAGATATGAAAAAACTAGTTGGAATTTTGAATTTTTAAGAAAATTTTCTATCTTTTAATAGGTTATAACTTTCTGTATGTTAATTAATAAACAAGTTACGAGGGATTAACAAATTTTAACAAAAATTTGGTATTTCCCCCGTATATTGAAAACTGCAAAAGATATAAAAAAATTAATTAAAAATTTAGATTCTTGAGAAAATTTCCTATCTTTTGATAGGTTATAACTTTTTGTACGGTAATTAATACAAAAGTTACGAGGGAATTACAAATTTTAACAAAAATTTGGTATTTACCCGTATATTGAAAACTATAAAAGATATAAAAAGACTAATCGGAAATTTGTATGGCTGAGAAAATTTCCTATCTCTTGATAGGTTACAACTTTTTGTACGGTAATTAATAAAAAAGTTACGAGGGAATTACAAATTTTATCAAAAATTTGGTATTTCCCCCGTATATTGAAAACTATAGAAGATATGAAAGAACTAATTGAAACTTTGGATTTTTAAGAGTATTTCCTATCTTTTGATAGGTTATAACTTTTTGTACGTTAATTAATAAAAAAGTTACGAGGGATTTACAAATTTAAAAAAAAAAATTGTATTTCCCCCGTATATTAAAAACTACAAAAGATAAAAAAAAAATAATTGGATATTTGGATTGTTGAGAAAATTTCCTATCTTTTGTTAGGTTATAACTTTTTGTACGGTAAATAATAAAAAAGTTATGAGGGAATTACAAATTTTAACAAAAATTTTGTATTTCCCCTGTATATTGAAAACTATAAAAGATATAAAAAAAAATAATTGAAATTTTGGAGTTCTAAAAAAATTTCCTTTCTTTAGATAAGTCATAACTTTTTGTACGGTAATTAATAAAAAAGTTACGAGTGAATTTCAAATTTTAACAAAAATTTTGTATTTCCCCCATATATTGAAAACTACAAAAGATATAAAAAAAATTAACTGGATATTTGGATTGCTGAGAGAATTTCCTATCTTTTGATAGGTTATAACTTTTTGTACGGTAAATAATAAAAAATTTACGAGGGAATTACAAATTTTAACAAAAATTTTGTATTTCCCCCGTATATTGAAAACTATAAATGATATAAAAAAAATAATTGATATTTTGGAGTTCTAAAAAAATTTCCTTTCTTTAGATAAGTTATAACTTTTTGTACGGTAATTAATAAAAAAGTTACGAGGGAATTACAAATTTTAACAAAAATTTTCTATTTCCCCTGTATATTGAAAACTATAAAAGATATGAAAAAACTAGTTGGAATTTTAAATTTTCAAGAAAATTTTTTATCTTTTAATAGGTTATAACTTTCTGTATGTTAATTAATAAACAAGTTACGAGGGATTTACAAATTTTAACAAAAATTTGGTATTTCCCCCGTATATTGAAAACTATAAAAGATATAAAAAGGCTAATCGGAAACTTGTATTGCTAAGAAAATTTCCTATCTGTTGATAGGTTATAACTTTTTGTACGGTAATTAATAAAAAAGTTACAAATTTTAACAAAAATTTTGTATTTCCCCCGTATATTGAAAACTATAAAAGATATAAAAAGACTAATCAGAAATTTAAATTGCTAAGCAAATTTCCTTTCTTTTGATAGGTTATAACTTTTTGTACGGTAATTAATAAAAAAGTTACGAGGTAATTCTAAATTTTAACAAAAATTTTGTTTTTCCCCCGTATATTGAAAACTATAAAAGATATAAAAAAATTAATTGAATATTTGGATTGTTAAGAGAATTTCCTATATTTTGATAGGTTGTAACTTTTTATACGGTAAATAATAAAAAAGTTACAAGGGAATTACAAATTTTAACAAAAATTTTGTATTTCCCCCGTATATTGAAAACTATAAAAGATAAAAAAAATTATTAAGAAATTTGGATTGCTAAGCAAATTTCCTTTCTTTTGATAGGTTATAACTTTTTGTACGTTAATTAAAAAAACAGTTACAAGGGAATTACAAATTTTAACAAAAATTTTGTATTTCACCCGTATATTGAAAACTATAAGGGATAAAAAAAAATTAATTAGAAATTTGGATTGCAGAGCAAATTTTCTTTCTTTTGATAGGTTATAACTTTTTGTACGTTAATTAAAAAAACAGTTACGAGGGAATTACAAATTTTAACAAAAATTTTGTATTTCCCCCGTATATTAAAAACTATAAAAGATATAAAAACACTAATCGGAAATTTGTATGGCTGAGAAAATTTCCTATCTTTTGATAGGTTACAACTTTTTGTACGGTAATTAATAAAAAAGTTACGAGGGAATTACAAATTTTAACAAAAATTTAATATTTTTCCCGTATATTGAAAACTATAGAAGATATAAAAGAACTAATTGGAACTTTGGATTTCTAAGAATATTTCCTATCTTTTAATAGGTTATAACTTTTTGTACGTTAATTAATAAAAAAGTAACGAGGGATTTACAAATTTAAAAAAAAATTTTGTATTTCCCCCGTATATTAAAAATTATAAAAGATATAAAAAGACTAATCGGAAATTTGGATTGCTAAAAAAATTTCCTATCTTTTAATAGGTTATAACTTTTTGTACGGTAATTAATAAAAAAGTTACGAGGGAATTTTAAATTTTAACAAAAATTTTGTATTTCCCCGTATATTGAAAACTACAAAAGATATAAAAAAATCGATTGGATATTTGGATTGTTGAGAGAATTTCCTATCTTTTGATAGGTTATAACTTTTTGTACGGTAATTAATAAAAAAGTTACGAGGGAAGTACAAATTGTAACAAAAATTTGGTATTTCTTTCGTATATTGAAAACTATAAAAGATATAAAAAAAATAATTGGAATTTTGGAGTTCTAAAAAAATTTCCTTTCTTTTGATAGGTTATAACTTTTTGTACGGTAATTAATAAAAAAGTTACGAGGGAATTACAAATTTTAACAAAAATTTTGTATTTCCCCCGTATATTGAAAACTATAAAAGATATGAAAAAACTAGTTAGAATTTTGAATTTTTAAGAGTATTTCCTATCTTTTGATAGGTTATAACTTTTTGTACGTTAATTAATAAAAAAGTTACGAGGGATTTACAAATTTAAAGAAAAATTTTGTATTTCCCCCGTATATTGAAAACTATAGAAGATATGAAAGAACTAATTGAAACTTTGGATTTCTAAGAGTATTTCCTATCTTTTGATAGGTTATAACTTTTTGTACGTTAATTAATAAAAAAGTTACGAGGGATTTACAAATTTAAAAAAAAATTTTGTATTTCCCCCGTATATTAAAAACTACAAAAGATAAAAAAAAATAATTGGATATTTGGATTGTTGAGAGAATTTCCTATCTTTTGTTAGGTTATAACTTTTTGTACGGTAAATAATAAAAAAGTTATGAGGGAATTACAAATTTTAACAAAAATTTTGTATTTCCCCTGTATATTGAAAACTATAAAAGATATAAAAAAAATAATTGAAATTTTGGAGTTCTAAAAAAATTTCCTTTCTTTAGATAAGTTATAACTTTTTGTACGGTAATTAATAAAAAAGTTACGAGTGAATTTCAAATTTTAACAAAAATTTTGTATTTCCCCCATATATTGAAAACTACAAAAGATATAAAAAAAATTAATTGGATATTTGGATTGTTGAGAGAATTTCCTATCTTTTGATAGGTTATAACTTTTTGTACGGTAAATAATAAAAAAGTTACGAGGGAATTACAAATTTTAACAAAAATTTTGTATTTCCCCCGTATATTGAAAACTATAACTGATATAAAAAAAATAATTGAAATTTTGGAGTTCTAAAAAAATTTCCTTTCTTTAGATAAGTTATAACTTTTTGTACGGTAATTAATAAAAAAGTTACGAGGGAATTACAAATTTTAACAAAAATTTTGTATTTCCCCTGTATATTGAAAACTATAAAAGATATAAAAAAACTAGTTGGAATTTTAAATTTTCAAGAAAATTTTTTATCTTTTAATAGGTTATAACTTTCTGTATGTTAATTAATAAACAAGTTACGAGGGATTTACAAATTTTAACAAAAATTTGGTATTTCTCCCGTATATTGAAAACTATAAAAGATATAAAAAGACTAATCGGAAATTTGTATTGCTAAGAAAATTTCCTATCTGCTGATAGGTTATAACTTTTTGTACGGTAATTAATAAAAAAGTTACAAATTTTAACAAAAATTTTGTATTTCCCCCGTATATTGAAAACTATAAAAGATATGAAAAGACTAATCAGAAATTTGGATTGCTAAGCAAATTTCCTTTCTTTTGATAGGTTATAACTTTTTGTACGGTAATTAATAAAAAGGTTACGAGGTAATTCTAAATTTTAACAACAATTTTGTTTTTCCCCCGTATATTGAAAACTATAAAAGATATAAAAAAATTAATTGAATATTTGGATTGTTAAGAGAATTTCCTATATTTTGATAGGTTGTAACTTTTTGTACGGTAAATAATAAAAAAGTTACAAGGGAATTACAAATTTTAACAAAAATTTTGTATTTCCCCCGTATATTGAAAACTATAAAAGATAAAAAAAATTATTAAGAAATTTGGATTGCTAAGCAAATTTCCTTTCTTTTGATAGTTTATAACTTTTTGTACGTTAATTAAAAAAACAGTTACAAGGGAATTACAAATTTTAACAAAAATTTTGTATTTCACCCGTATATTGAAAACTATAAGGGATAAAAAAAAATTAATTAGAAATTTGGATTGCTGAGCAAATTTTCTTTCTTTTGATAGGTTATAACTTTTTGTACGTTAATTAAAAAAACAGTTACGAGGGAATTACAAATTTTAACAAAAATTTTGTATTTCCCCCGTATATTGAAAACTATAAAAGATATAAAAAGACTAATCGGAAATTTGTATGGCTGAGAAAATTTCCTATCTTTTGATAGGTTACAACTTTTTGTACGGTAATTAATAAAAAAGTTACAAGGGAATTACAAATTTTAACAAAAATTTAATATTTTTCCCGTATATTGAAAACTATAGAAGATATAAAAGAACTAATTGGAACTTTGGATTTCTAAGAATATTTCCTATCTTTTAATAGGTTATAACTTTTTGTACGTTTATTAATAAAAAAGTTACGAGGGATTTACAAATTTTAAAAAAAATTTTGTATTTCCCCCGTATATTGAAAATTATAAAAGATATAAAAACACTAATCGGAAATTTGGATTGCTAAAAAAATTTCCTATCTTTTAATAGGTTATAACTTTTTGTACGGTAATTAATAAAAAAGTTACGAGGGAATTTTAAATTTTAACAAAAATTTTGTATTTCCCCGTATATTGAAAACTACAAAAGATATAAAAAAATTGATTGGATATTTGGATTGTTGAGAGAATTTTCTATCTTTTGATAGGTTATAACTTTTTGTACGGTAATTAATAAAAAAGTTACGAGGGAATTACAAATTGTAACAAAAATTTGGTATTTCTTTCGTATATTGAAAACTATAAAAGATATGAAAAAACTAGTTAGAATTTTAAATTTTTAAGAGTATTTCCTATCTTTTGATAGGTTATAACTTTTTGTACGTTAATTAATAAAAAAGTTACGAGGGATTTACAAATTTAAAGAAAAATTTTGTATTTCCCCCGTATATTGAAAACCATAAAAGATATAAAAAGACTAATCGGAAATTTGGATTGCTAAAAAAATTTCCTATCTTTTAATGGGTTATAACTTTTTGTACGGTAATTAATAAAAAAGTTTCGAGGGAATTTCAAATTTTAACAAAAATTTTGTATTTCCCCCGTATATTGAAAACTACAAAAGATATAAAAAAATTGATTGGATATTTGGATTGTTGAGAGAATTTCCTATCTTTTGATAGGTTATAACTTTTTGTACGGTAAATAATAACAAAGTTACGAGGGAATTACAAATTTTAACAAAAATTTGGTATTTCCCCCGTATATTGAAAACTATAAAAGATATAAAAAGACTAATCGGAAATTTGTATTGCTGAGAAAATTTCCTATCGTTTGATAGGTTATAACTTTTTGTACGGTAATTAATAAAAAAGTTACGAGGTAATTTCAAATTTTAACAAAAATTTTGTATTTCCCCCGTATATTGAAAACTATAAAAGATATAAAAAAATTAATTGGATATTTGGATTGTTGAGAGAATTTCCTATCTTCTAATAGGTTATAAGTTTTTGTACGTTAATTAAAAAAACAGTTACGAGGGAATTACAAATTTTAACAAATTTTGTATTTCCCCCGTATATTGAAAACTATAAAAAATATAAAAAGACTAATCGGAAATTTGTATGGCTGAGAAAATTTCCTATCTTTTGATAGGTTATAACTTTTTGTACGGTAATTAATAAAAAAGTTACGAGGGAATTACAAATTTTAACAAAAATTTGGTATTTCCCCCGTATATTAAAAACTACAAAAGATATAAAAAAATTAATTGGATATTTGGATTGTTAAGAGAATTTCCTATCTTTTGATAGGTTATAACTTTTTGTACGGTAAATAATAAAAAAGTTACGAGGGAATTACAAATTTTAACAAAAATTTTGTATTTCCCCCGTATATTGAAAACTATAAAAGATAAAAAAAATTATTAAGAAATTTGGATTGCTAAGAAAATTTCCTTTCTATTAATAGGTTATAACTTTTTGTACGTTAATAAAAAAAACAGTTACGAGGGAATTACAAATTTTAACAAAAATTTTGTATTTCCCCCGTATATTGAAAACTATAAAAGATAAAAAAAAATTAATTAGAAATTTGGATTGCTGAGCAAATTTCCTTTCTTTTAATAGGTTATAACTTTTTGTACGTTAATTAAAAAAACAGTTACGAGGGAATTACAAATTTTAACAAAAATTTTGTATTTCCCCCGTATATTGAAAACTATAAAAGATATAAAAAGACTAATCAAAAATTTGAATGGCTGAGAAAATTTCCTATCTTCTCATAGGTTATAATTTTTTGTACGGTAATTAACAAAAAAGTTACGAGGGAATTACAAATTTTAACAAAAATTTGGTATTTCCCCCGTATATTGAAAACTATAGAAGATATGAAAGAACTAATTGGATCTTTGGTTTTTTAAAAATATTTCCTATCTTTTGATAGGTTATAACTTTTTGTACGTTAATTATTAAAAAAGTTACGAGGGATTTACAAATTTTAACAAAAATTTTGTATTTCCCCCGTATATTGAAAACTATAAAAGATATAAAAAGACTAATCGGAAATTTGGATTGCTAAAAAAATTTCCTATCTTTTAATGGGTTATAACATTTTGTACGGTAATTAATAAAAAAGTTACGAGGGAATTTCAAATTTTAACAAGAATTTTGTATTTCCCCCGTATATTGAAAACTACAAAGGATATAAAAAAATTAATTGGATATTTGGATTGTTGAGAGAATTTCCTATCTTTTGATAGGTTACAACTTTTTGTACGGTAAATAATAAAAAAGTTACAAGGGAATTACAAATTTTAACAAAAATTTTGTATTTCCCCCGTAAATTGAAAACTATAAAAGATATAAAAAAATTAATTAAAAATTTGGATTCTTAAGAAAATTTCCTATCTTTTGATAGGTTATAACTTTTTGTACGGTAATTAATAAAAAAGTTACGAGGGAATTACAAATTTTAACAAAAATTTGGTATTTCCCCCGTATATTGAAAACCATAAAAGATATAAAAAAAATAATTAGAATTTTGGAGTTCTAAAAAAATTTCCTTTCTTTTGATAAGTTATAATTTTTTGTACGGTAATTAATAAAAAAGTTACGAGGGAATTACAAATTTTAACAAAAATTTTGTATTTCCCCCGTATATTGAAAACTATAAAAGATATGAAAAAACTAGTTAGAATTTTGAATTTTTAATAAAATTTTCTATCTTTTAATAGGTTATAACTTTCTGTATGTTAATTAATAAACAAGTTACGAGAGATTTACAAATTTTAACAAAAATTTGGTATTTCCCCCGTATATTGAAAACTATAAAAGATATAAAAAGACTAATCGAAAATTTGTGTTGCTGAGAAAATTTCCTATCTTTTAATAGGTTATAACTTTTTGTACGGTAATTAATAAAAAAGTTACGAGGGAATTTCAAATTTTAACAAAAATTTTGTATTTCCCCAGTATATTAAAAACTATAAAAGCTATAAAAAAATTGTTTGGATATTTGGATTGTTGAGAGAATTTCCTATCTTTTGATAGGTTATAACTTTTTGTACGGTAAATAATAAAAAAGTTACGAGGGAATTACAAATTTTAACAAAAATTTTGTATTTCCCCCTTATATTGAAAACTATAAAAGATATAAAAAAAATAATTGGAATTTTGGAGTTCTAAAAAAATTTTCTTTCTTTTAATAAGTTATAACTTTTTGTAAGGTAATTAATAAAAAAGTTACGAGGGAATTACAAATTTTAACAAAAATTTTGTATTTCCCCCGTATATTGAAAACTATGAAAGATATGAAAAAACTAGTTGGAATTTTGAATTTTTAAGAAAATTTTCTATCTTTTAATGGGTTATAACTTTCTGTATGTTCATTAATAAACAAGTTACGAGGGATTTACAAATTTTAACAAAAATTTGGTATTTCCCCCGTATACTGAAAACTACAAAAGACATAAAAAAATTAATTGAAAATTTAGATTCTTGAGAAAATTTTCTATCTTTTGATAGGTTATAACTTTTTGTACGGTAATTAATAAAAAAGTTACGAGGGAATTACAAATTTTAACAAAAATTTTGTATTTCCCCCGTATATTGAAAACTATAAAAGATATGAAAGAACTAGTTGGAATTTTGAATTTTTAAGAAAATTTTCTATCTTTTAATAGGTTATAACTTTTTGTATGTTAAGTAATAAACAAGTTACGAGGGAATTACAAATTTTAACAAAAATTTTGTATTTCCCCCGTATATTGAAAACTATAAAAGATAAAAAAAAAATAATTAGAAATTTGGATTGCTGAGCAAATTTTCTTTCTTTTGATAGGTTATAACTTTTTGTACGTTAATTAAAAAAACAGTTACGAGGGAATTACAAATTTTAACAAAAATTTTGTATTTCCTCCGTATATTGACAACTATAAAAGATATAAAAAGACTAATCGGAAATTTGTATGGCTGAGAAAATTTCCTATCTTTTGATAGGTTACAACTTTTTGTACGGTAATTAATAAGAAAGTTACGAGGGAATTACAAATTTTATCAAAAATTTGGTATTTCCCCCGTATATTGAAAACTATAGAAGATATGAAAGAACTAATTGAAACTTTGGATTTTTAAGAGTATTTCCTATCTTTTGATAGGTTATAACTTTTTGTACGTTAATTAATAAAAAAGTTACGAGGGATTTACAAATTTAAAAAAAAATTTTGTATTTCCCCCGTATATTGAAAACCATAAAAGATATAAAAAGACTAATCGGAAATTTGGATTGCTGAAAAAATTTCCTATCTTTTAATAGGTTATAACTTTTTGTACGGTAATTAATAAAAAAGTTACGAGGGAATTTCAAATTTTAACAAAAATTTTGTATTTCCCCCGTATATTGAAAACTACAAAAGATAAAAAAAAAATAATTGGATATTTGGATTGTTGAGAGAATTTCCTATCTTTTGATAGGTTATAACTTTTTGTACGGTAAATAATAAAAAAGTTATGAGGGAATTACAAATTTTAACAAAAATTTTGTATTTCCCCTGTATATTGAAAACTATAAAAGATATAAAAAAAATAATTGAAATTTTGGAGTTCTAAAAAAATTTCCTTTCTTTAGATAAGTTATAACTTTTTGTACGGTAATTAATAAAAAAGTTACGAGTGAATTTCAAATTTTAACAAAAATTTTGTATTTCCCCCATATATTGAAAACTACAAAAGATATAAAAAAAATTAATTGGATATTTGGATTGCTGAGAGAATTTCCTATCTTTTGATAGGTTATAACTTTTTGTACGGTAAATAATAAAAAAGTTACGAGGGAATTACAAATTTTAACAAAAATTTTGTATTTCCCCCGTATATTGAAAACTATAAATGATATAAAAAAAATAATTGAAATTTTGGAGTTCTAAAAAAATTTCCTTTCTTTAGATAAGTTATAACTTTTTGTACGGTAATTAATAAAAAAGTTACGAGGGAATTACAAATTTTAACAAAAATTTTGTATTTCCCCTGTATGTTGAAAACTATAAAAGATATGAAAAAACTAGTTGGAATTTTAAATTTTCAAGAAAATTTTTTATCTTTTAATAGGTTATAACTTTCTGTATGTTAATTAATAAACAAGTTACGAGGGATTTACAAATTTTAACAAAAATTTGGTATTTCCCCCGTATATTGAAAACTATAAAAGATATAAAAAGACTAATCGGAAACTTGTATTGCTAAGAAAATTTCCTATCTGTTGATAGGTTATAACTTTTTGTACGGTAATTAATAAAAAAGTTACAAATTTTAACAAAAATTTTGTATTTCCCCCGTATATTGAAAACTATAAAAGATATAAAAAGACTAATCAGAAATTTGGATTGCTAAGCAAATTTCCTTTCTTTTGATAGGTTATAACTTTTTGTACGGTAATTAATAAAAAAGTTACGAGGTAATTCTAAATTTTAACAAAAATTTTGTTTTTCCCCCGTATATTGAAAACTATAAAAGATATAAAAAAATTAATTGAATATTTGGATTGTTAAGAGAATTTCCTATATTTTGATAGGTTGTAACTTTTTGTACGGTAAATAATAAAAAAGTTACAAGGGAATTACAAATTTTAACAAAAATTTTGTATTTCCCCCGTATATTGAAAACTATAAAAGATAAAAAAAATTATTAAGAAATTTGGATTGCTAAGCAAATTTCCTTTCTTTTAATTGGTTATAACTTTTTGTACGTTAATTAAAAAAACAGTTACAAGGGAATTACAAATTTTAACAAAAATTTTGTATTTCACCCGTATATTGAAAACTATAAGGGATAAAAAAAAATTAATTAGAAATTTGGATTGCAGAGCAAATTTTCTTTCTTTTGATAGGTTATAACTTTTTGTACGTTAATTAAAAAAACAGTTACGAGGGAATTACAAATTTTAACAAAAATTTTGTATTTCCCTCGTATATTAAAAACTATAAAAGATATAAAAAGACTAATCGAAAATTTGTATGGCTGAGAAAATTTCCTATCTTTTGATAGGTTACAACTTTTTGTACGGTAATTAATAAAAAAGTTACGAGGGAATTACAAATTTTAACAAAAAGTTAATATTTTTCCAGTATATTGAAAACTATAGAAGATATAAAAGAACTAATTGGAACTTTGGATTTCTAAGAATATTTCCTATCTTTTAATAGGTTATAACTTTTTGTACGTTAATTAATAAAAAAGTTACGAGGGATTTACAAATTTTAAAAAAAATTTTGTATTTCCCCCGTATATTAAAAATTATAAAAGATATAAAAAGACTAATCGGAAATTTGGATTGCTAAAAGAATTTCCTATCTTTTAATAGGTTATAACTTTTTGTACGGTAATTAATAAAAAAGTAACGAGGGAATTTTAAATTTTAACAAAAATTTTGTATTTCCCCGTATATTGAAAACTACAAAAGATATAAAAAAATCGATTGGATATTTGGATTTTTGAGAGAATTTCCTATCTTTTGATAGGTTATAACTTTTTGTACGGTAATTAATAAAAAAGTTACGAGGGAATTACAAATTGTAACAAAAATTTGGTATTTCTTTCGTATATTGAAAACTATAAAAGATATAAAAAAAATAATTGGAATTTTGGAGTTCTAAAAAAAATTCCTTTCTTTTGATAGGTTATAACTTTTTGTACGGTAATTAATAAAAAAGTTACGAGGGAATTACAAATTTTAACAAAAATTTTGTATTTCCCCCGTATATTGAAAACTATAAAAGATATGAAAAAACTAGTTAGAATTTTGAATTTTTAAGAGTATTTCCTATCTTTTGATAGGTTATAACTTTTTGTACGTTAATTAATAAAAAAGTTACGAGGGATTTACAAATTTAAAGAAAAATTTTGTATTTCCCCCGTATATTGAAAACTATAGAAGATATGAAATAACTAATTGGAACTTTGGATTTTTAGGAGTATTTTCTATCTTTTGATAGGTTATAACTTTTTGTACGTTAATTAATAAAAAAGTTACGAGGGAATTACAAATTTTAACAAAAATTTGGTATTTCCCCCGTATATTGAAAACTATAAAAGATATAAAAAAAATAATTGGAATTTTGGAGTTCTAAAAAAATTTCCTTTCTTTTGATAAGTTATAACTTTTTGTACGGTAATTAATAAAAAAGTTACGAGGGAATTACAAATTTTAACAAAAATTTTGTATTTCCCCCGTATATTGAAAACTATAAAAGATATGAAAGAACTAGTTGGAATTTTGAATTTTTAAGAAAATTTTCTATTTTTTAATAGGTTATAACTTTCTGTATGTTAATTAATAAACAAGTTACGAGAGATTTACAAATTTTAACAAAAATTTGGTATTTCCCCCGTATATTGAAAACTATAAAAGATATAAAAAGACTAATCGGAAATTTGTATTGCTGAGAAATCTTTCTATCTTTTGATAGGTTATAACTTTTTGTACGGTAATTAATAAAAAAGTTACGAGGGAATTTCAAATTTTAACAAAAATTTTGTATTTTCCCCGTATATTGAAAACTATAAAAGATATAAAAAAATTAATTGGATATTTAGATTGTTAAGAGAACTTCCTATCTTTTAATAGGTTATAACTTTTTGTACGGTATATAATAAAAAAGTTACGAGGGAATTACAAATTTTAACAAAAATTTTGTATTACCCCCGTATATTGAAAACTATAAAAGATAAAAAAAAATAATTAGAAATTTGAATTGCTGAGCAAATTTCCTTTCTTTTGATAGGTTATAACTTTTTGTACGTTAATTAAAAAAACAGTTACGAGCGAATTACAAATTTTAACAAAAATTTTGTATTTCCCCCGTATATTGAAAACTATAAAAGATATAAAAAGACTAATCGGAAATTTGTATGGCTGAGAAAATTTCCTATCTTTTGATAGGTTACAACTTTTTGTACGGTTATTAATAAAAAAGTTACGAGGGAATTACAAATTTTATCAAAAATTTGGTATTTCCCCCGTATATTGAAAACTATAGAAGATATGAAAGAACTAATTAAAACTTTGGATTTTTAAGAGTATTTCCTATCTTTTGATAGGTTATAACTTTTTGTACGTTAATTAATAAAAAAGTTACGAGGGATTTACAAATTTAAAAAAAAAATTTGTATTTCCCCCGTATATTAAAAACTACAAAAGATAAAAAAAAAATAATTGGATATTTGGATTGTTGAGAGAATTTCCTATCTTTTGTTAGGTTATAACTTTTTGTACGGTAAATAATAAAAAAGTTACGAGGAAATTACAAATTTTAACAAAAATTTTGTATTTCCCCCGTATATTGAAAACTATAAAAGATATGAAAAAACTAGTTGGAATTTTAAATTTTTAAGAAAATTTTCTATCTTTTAATAGGTTATAACTTTCTGTATGTTAATTAATAAACAAGTTACGAGGGATTAACAAATTTTAACAAAAATTTGGTATTTCCCCCGTATATTGAAAACTGCAAAAGATATAAAAAAATTAATTAAAAATTTAGATTCTTGAGAAAATTTCCTATCTTTTGATAGGTTATAACTTTTTGTACGGTAATTAATACAAAAGTTACGAGGGAATTACAAATTTTAACAAAAATTTGGTATTTACCCGTATATTGAAAACTATAAAAGATATAAAAAAAATAATTGGAATTTTGGAGTTCTAAAAAAATTTTCTTTCTTCTGATAAGTTATAACTTTTTGTACGGTAATTAATAAAAAAGTTACGAGGGAATTACAAATTATAACAAAAATTTTGTATTTCCCCCGTATATTGAAAACTATAAAAGATATGAAAAAACTAGTTAGAATTTTGAATTTTTAAGAAAATTTTCTATCTTTTAATAGGTTATAACTTTCTGTATGTTAATTAATAAACAAGTTACGAAGGATTTACAAATTTTAACAAAAATTTGGTATTTCCCCCGTATATTAAAAACTATAAAAGATATAAAAAGACTAATCGGAAATTTGTATTGCTGAGAAAATTTCCTATCTTTTGATAGGTTATAACTTTTTGTACGGTAATTAATAAAAAAGTTACGAGGGAATTTCAAATATTAACAAAAATTTTGTATTTGTATGAAAACTATATAAGATATAAAAAAATTAATTGGATATTTGGATTGTTGAGAGAATTTCCTATCTTTTAATAGGTTATAACTTTTTGTACGGTAAATAATAAAAAAGTTACGAGGGAATTACAAATTTTAACAAAAATTTTGTATTTCCCCCGTATATTGAAAACTATAAAAGATAAAAAAAAATTAATTAGAAATTTGGATTGCTGAGCAAATTTCCTTTCTTTTGATAGGTTATAACTTTTTGTACGTTAATTAAAAAAACAGTTACGAAGAAATTACAAATTTTAACAAAAATTTTGTGTTTCCCCCGTATATTGAAAACTATAAAAGATATAAAAAGACTAATCAGAAATTTGTATGGCTGAGAAAATTTCCTATCTTTTGATAGGTTATAACTTTTTGTACGGTAATTAATAAAAAAGTTACGAGGGAATTACAAATTTTAACAAAAATTTGGTATTTCCCTTGTATATTGAAAACTATAGAAGATATGAAAGAACTAATTGGAACTTTGGATTTTTAGGAGTATTTTCTATCTTTTGATAGGTTATAACTTTTTGTACGTTAATTAATAAAAAAGTTACGAGGGAATTACAAATTTTAACAAAAATTTGGTATTTCCCCCGTATATTGAAAACTATAAAAGATATAAAAAAAATAATTGGAATTTTGGAGTTCTAAAAAAATTTCCTTTCTTTTGATAAGTTATAACTTTTTGTACGGTAATTAATAAAAAAGTTACGAGGGAATTACAAATTTTAACAAAAATTTTGTATTTCCCCCGTATATTGAAAACTATAAAAGATAAAAAAAAATTAATTAGAAATTTGGATTGCTGAGCAAATTTCCTTTCTTTTAATAGGTTATAACTTTTTGTACGTTAATTAAAAAAACAGTTACGAGGGAATTACAAATTTTAACAAAAATTTTGTATTTCCCCCGTATATTGAAAACTATAAAAGATGTAAAAAGACTAATCGAAAATTTGAATGGCTGAGAAAATTTCCTATCTTTTCATAGGTTATAATTTTTTGTACGGTAATTAACAAAAAAGTTACGAGGGAATTACAAATTTTAACAAAAATTTGGTATTTCCCCCGTATATTGAAAACTATAGAAGATATGAAAGAACTAATTGGAACTTTGGTTTTTTAAAAATATTTCCTATCTTTTGATAGGTTATAACTTTTTGTACGTTAATTATTAAAAAAGTTACGAGGGATTTACAAATTTTAACAAAAATTTTGTATTTCCCCCGTATATTGAAAACTATAAAAGATATAAAAAGACTAATCGGAAATTTGGATTGCTAAAAAAAATTTCCTATCTTTTAATGGGTTATAACTTTTTGTACGGTAATTAATAAAAAAGTTACGAGGGAATTTCAAATTTTAACAAAAATTTTGTATTTCCCCCGTATATTGAAAACTACAAAGGATATAAAAAAATTAATTGGATATTTGGATTGTTGAGAGAATTTCCTATCTTTTGATAGGTTATAACTTTTTGTACGGTAAATAATAAAAAAGTTACGAGGGAATTACAAATTTTAACAAAAATTTTGTATTTCCCCCGTAAATTGAAAACTATAAAAGATATAAAAAAATTAATTAAAAATTTGGATTCTTAAGAAAATTTCCTATCTTTTGATAGGTTATAACTTTTTGTACGGTAATTAATAAAAAAGTTACGAGGGAATTACAAATTTTAACAAAAATTTGGTATTTCCCCCGTATATTGAAAACCATAAAAGATATAAAAAAAATAATTGGAATTTTGGAGTTCTAAAAAAATTTCCTTTCTTTTGATAAGTTATAATTTTTTGTACGGTAATTAATAAAAAAGTTACGAGGGAATTACAAATTTTAACAAAAATTTTGTATTTCCCCCGTATATTGAAAACTATAAAAGATATGAAAAAACTAGTTAGAATTTTGAATTTTTAATAAAATTTTCTATCTTCTAATAGGTTATAACTTTCTGTATGTTAATTAATAAACAAGTTACGAGAGATTTACAAATTTTAACAAAAATTTGGTATTTCCCCCGTATATTGAAAACTATAAAAGATATAAAAAGACTAATCGGAAATTTGTGTTGCTGAGAAAATTTCCTATCTTTTGATAGGTTATAACTTTTTGTACGGTAATTAATAAAAAAGTTACGAGGGAATTTCAAATTTTAACAAAAATTTTGTATTTCCCCAGTATATTAAAAACTATAAAAGATATAAAAAAATTGATTGGATATTTGGATTGTTGAGAGAATTTCCTATCTTTTGATAGGTTATAACTTTTTGTACGGTAAATAATAAAAAAGTTACGAGGGAATTACAAATTTTAACAAAAATTTTGTATTTCCCCCTTATATTGAAAACTATAAAAGATATAAAAAAAATAATTGGAATTTTGGAGTTCTAAAAAAATTTTCTTTCTTTTGATAAGTTATAACTTTTTGTAAGGTAATTAATAAAAAAGTTACGAGGGAATTACAAATTTTAACAAAAATTTTGTATTTCCCCCGTATATTGAAAACTATGAAAGATATGAAAAAACTAGTTGGAATTTTAAATTTTTAAGAAAATTTTCTATCTTTTAATGGGTTATAACTTTCTGTATGTTAATTAATAAACAAGTTACGAGGGATTTACAAATTTTAACAAAAATTTGGTATTTCCCCCGTATACTGAAAACTACAAAAGACATAAAAAAATTAATTGAAAATTTAGATTCTTGAGAAAATTTCCTATCTTTTGATAGGTTATAACTTTTTGTACGGTATATAATAAAAAAGTTAAGAGGGAATTACAAATTTTAACAAAAATTTTGTATTTCCCCCGTATATTGAAAACTATAAAAGATAAAAAAAAAATAATTAGAAATTTGGATTGCTGAGCAAATTTCCTTTCTTTTGATAGGTTATAACTTTTTGTACGTTAATTAAAAAAACAGTTACGAGGGATTTACAAATTTTAACAAAAATTTTGTATTTCCTCCGTATATTGAAAACTATAAAAGATATAAAAAGACTAATCGGAAATTTGTATGGCTGAGAAAATTTCCTATCTTTTGATAGGTTACAACTTTTTGTACGGTAATTAATAAAAAAGTTACGAGGGAATTACAAATTTTATCAAAAATTTGATATTTCCCCCGTATATTGAAAACTATAGAAGATATGAAAAAACTAATTGAAACTTTGGATTTTTAAGAGTATTTCCTATCTTTTGATAGGTTATAACTTTTTGTACGGTAAATAATAAAAAAGTTATGAGGGAATTACAAATTTTAACAAAAATTTTGTATTTCCCCTGTATATTAAAAACTATAAAAGATATAAAAAAAATAATTGAAATTTTGGAGTTCTAAAAAAATTTCCTTTCTTTAGATAAGTTATAACTTTTTGTACGGTAATTAATAAAAAAGTTACGAGTGAATTTCAAATTTTAACAAAAATTTTGTATTTCCCCCATATATTTAAAACTACAAAAGATATAAAAAAATTAATTGGATATTTGGATTGTTGAGAGAATTTCCTATCTTTTGATAGGTTATAACTTTTTGTACGGTAAATAATAAAAAAGTTACGAGGGAATTACAAATTTTAACAAAAATTTGGTATTTCCCCCGTATATTGAAAACTATAAAATATATAAAAAGACTAATCGCAAATTTGTATTGCTGAGAAAATTTCCTATCGTTTGATAGGTTATAACTTTTTGTACGGTAATTAATAAAAAAGTTACGAGGTAATTTCAAATTTTAACAAAAATTTTGTATTTCCCCCGTATATTGAAAACTATAAAAGATATAAAAAAATTAATTGGATATTTGGATTGTTGAGAGAATTTCCTATCTTCTAATAGGTTATAAGTTTTTGTACGTTAATTAAAAAAACAGTTACGAGGGAATTACAAATTTTAACAAATTTTGTATTTCCCCCGTATATTGAAAACTATAAAAGATATAAAAAGACTAATCGGAAATTTGTATGGCTGAGAAAATTTCCTATCTTTTGATAGGTTATAACTTTTTGTACGGTAATTAATAAAAAAGTTACGAGGGAATTACAAATTTTAACAAAAATTTGGTATTTTCCCCGTATATTAAAAACTACAGAAGATATAAAAAAATTAATTGGATGTTTGGATTGTTGAGAGAATTTCCTATCTTTTGATAGGTTATAACTTTTTGTACGGTAAATAATAAAAAAGTTACGAGGGAATTACAAATTTTAACAAAAATTTTGTATTTCCCCCGTATATTGAAAACTATAAAAGATTAAAAAAATTATTAAGAAATTTGGATTGCTAAGAAAATTTCCTTTCTATTGATAGGTTATAACTTTTTGTACGTTAATAAAAAAAACAGTTACGAGGGAATTACAAATTTTAACAAAAATTTTGTATTTCCCCCGTATATTAAAAACTATAAAAGATAAAAAAAAATTAATTAGAAATTTGGATTGCTGAGCAAATTTCCTTTCTTTTAATAGGTTATAACTTTTTGTACGTTAATTAAAAAAACAGTTACAAAGAAATTACAAATTTTAACAAAAATTTTGTATTTCCCCCGTATATTGAAAACTATAAAAGATATAAAAAGACTAATCGAAATTTTGAATGGCTGCGAAAATTTCCTATCTTTTCATAGGTTACAGTTTTTTGTACAGTAATTAACAAAAAAGTTACGAGGGAATTACAAATTTTAACAAAAATTTGGTATTTCCTCCGTATATTGAAAACTATAGAAGATATGAAAGAACTAATTGGAACTTTTAATTTTTAAAAATATTTCCTATCTTTTGATAGGTTATAACTTTCTGTACGTTAATTATTAAAAAAGTTACGAGGGATTTACAAATTTTAACAAAAATTTTGTATTTCCCCCGTATATTGAAAACTATAAAAGATATAAAAAGACTAATCGGAAATTTGGATTGCTAAAAAAATTTCCTATCTTTTAATGGGTTATAACTTTTTGTACGGTAATTAATAAAAAAGTTACGAGGGAATTTCAAATTTTAACAAAAATTTTGTATTTCCCCCGTATATTGAAAACTACAAAATATAAAAAAATTAATTGGATATTTGGATTGTTGAGAGAATTTCCTATCTTTTGATAGGTTATAACTTTTTGTACGGTATATAATAAAAAAGTTACGAGGGAATTACAAATTTTAACAAAAATTTTGTATTTCCCCCGTAAATTGAAAACTATAAAAGATATAAAAAAATTAATTAAAAATTTGGATTCTTAAGAAAATTTCCTATCTTTTGATAGGTTATAACTTTTTGTACGGTAATTAATAAAAAAGTTACGAGGGAATTACAAATTTTAACAAAAATTTGGTATTTCCCCCGTATATTGAAAACCATAAAAGATATAAAAAAAATAATTGAAATTTTGGAGTTCTAAAAAAATTTCCTTTCTTTAGATAAGTTATAACTTTTTGTACGGTAATTAACAAAAAAGTTACGAGTGAATTTCAAATTTTAACAAAAATTTGGTATTTCCCCCGTATATTGAAAACTATAGAAGATATGAAAAAACTAATTGAAACTTTGGATTTTTAAGAGTATTTCCTATCTTTTGATAGGTTATAACTTTTTGTACGGTAAATAATAAAAAAGTTATGAGGGAATTACAAATTTTAACAAAAATTTTGTATTTCCCCTGTATATTAAAAACTATAAAAGATATAAAAAAAATAATTGAAATTTTGGAGTTCTAAAAAAATTTCCTTTCTTTAGATAAGTTATAACTTTTTGTACGGTAATTAATAAAAAAGTTACGAGTGAATTTCAAATTTTACCAAAAATTTTGTATTTCCCCCATATATTTAAAACTACAAAAGATATAAAAAAATTAATTGGATATTTGGATTGTTGAGAGAATTTCCTATCTTTTGATAGGTTATAACTTTTTGTACGGTAAATAATAAAAAAGTTACGAGGGAATTACAAATTTTAACAAAAATTTGGTATTTCCCCCGTATATTGAAAACTATAGAAGATATGAAAAAACTAATTGAAACTTTGGATTTTTAAGAGTATTTCCTATCTTTTGATAGGTTATAACTTTTTGTACGGTAAATAATAAAAAAGTTATGAGGGAATTACAAATTTTAACAAAAATTTTGTATTTCCCCTGTATATTAAAAACTATAAAAGATATAAAAAAAATAATTGAAATTTTGGAGTTCTAAAAAAATTTCCTTTCTTTAGATAAGTTATAACTTTTTGTACGGTAATTAATAAAAAAGTTACGAGGTAATTTCAAATTTTAACAAAAATTTTGTATTTCCCCCGTATATTGAAAACTATAAAAGATATAAAAAAATTAATTGGATATTTGGATTGTTGAGAGAATTTCCTATCTTCTAATAGGTTATAAGTTTTTGTACGTTAATTAAAAAAACAGTTACGAGGGAATTACAAATTTTAACAAATTTTGTATTTCCCCCGTATATTGAAAACTATAAAAGATATTAAAAGACTAATCGGAAATTTGTATGGCTGAGAAAATTTCCTATCTTTTGATAGGTTATAACTTTTTGTACGGTAATTAATAAAAAAGTTACGAGGGAATTACAAATTTTAACAAAAATTTGGTATTTCCCCCGTATATTAAAAACTACAAAAGATATAAAAAAATTAATTGGATATTTGGATTGTTGAGAGAATTTCCTATCTTTTGATAGGTTATAACTTTTTGTACGGTAAATAATAAAAAAGTTACGAGGGAATTACAAATTTTAACAAAAATTTTGTATTTCCCCCGTATATTGAAAACTATAAAAGATTAAAAAAATTATTAAGAAATTTGGATTGCTAAGAAAATTTCCTTTCTATTGATAGGTTATAACTTTTTGTACGTTAATAAAAAAAACAGTTACGAGGGAATTACAAATTTTAACAAAAATTTTGTATTTCCCCCGTATATTAAAAACTATAAAAGATAAAAAAAAATTAATTAGAAATTTGGATTGCTGAGCAAATTTCCTTTCTTTTAATAGGTTATAACTTTTTGTACGTTAATTAAAAAAACAGTTACAAAGGAATTACAAATTTTAACAAAAATTTTGTATTTCCCCCGTATATTGAAAACTATAAAAGATATAAAAAGACTAATCGGAAATTTGGATTGCTAAAAAAATTTCCTATCTTTTAATGGGTTATAACTTTTTGTACGGTAATTAATAAAAAAGTTACGAGGTAATTTCAAATTTTAACAAAAATTTTGTATTTCCCCCGTATATTGAAAACTACAAAATATAAAAAAATTAATTGGATATTTGGATTGTTGAGAGAATTTCCTATCTTTTGATAGGTTATAACTTTTTGTACGGTAAATAATAAAAAAGTTACGAGGGAATTACAAATTTTAACAAAAATTTTGTATTTCCCCCGTAAATTGAAAACTATAAAAGATATAAAAAAATTAATTAAAAATTTGGATTCTTAAGAAAATTTCCTATCTTTTGATAGGTTATAACTTTTTGTACGGTAATTAATAAAAAAGTTACGAGGGAATTACAAATTTTAACAAAAATTTGGTATTTCCCCCGTATATTGAAAACCATAAAAGATATAAAAAAAATAATTGGAATTTTGGAGTTCTAAAAAAATTTCCTTTCTTTTGATAAGTTATAAGTTTTTGTACGGTAATTAATAAAAAAGTTACGAGGGAATTTCAAATTTTAACAAAAAATTGGTATTTCCCCCGTATATTGAAAACTATAAAAGATATGAAAAAACTAGTTGGAATTTTGAATTTTTAAGAAAATTTTCTATCTTTAAATAGGTTCTAACTTTCTGTATGTTAATTAGTAAACAAGTTACAAAGGATTTACAAATTTTAACAAAAATTTGGTATTTGCCCCGTATATTCAAAACTATAAAAGATATAAAAGACTAATAGGAAATTTGTATTCCTGAGAAAATTTTCTATCTTTTGATAGGTTATAACTTTTTGTACGGTAATTAATAAAAAAGTTACGAGGGAATTTCAAATTTTAACAAAAATTTGGTATTTCCCCCGTATATTGAAAACTACAAAAGATATAAAAAAATTAATTGAAAATTTAGATTCTTGAGAAAATTTCCTATCTTTTGATAGGTTATAACTTTTTGTACGGTAATTAATAAAAAAGTTACGAGGGAATTACAAATTTTAACAAAAATTTTGTATTTCCCCCGTATATTGAAAACTATAAAAGATATAAAAAAAATAATTGGAATTTGTATCCCTTATAGTTTTTAATATACGGGTGAAATACAAAATTTTTGTTAAAATTTGTAATTCCCTTGTAACTGTTTTTTTAATTAACGTAGAAAAAGTTATCAAAAGAAAGGAAATTTGCTTAGCAATCCAAATTTCTTAATAATTTTTTTTATCTTTTATAGTTTTCAATATACGGGGGAAATACAAAATTTTTGTTAAAATTTGTAATTCCCTTGTAACTTTTTTATTATTTACCGTACAAAAAGTTACAACCTATCAAAATATAGGAAATTCTCTCAACAATCCAAATATTCAATTAATTTTTTATATCTTTTATAGTTTTCAATATACGGGGGAAATACAAAATTTTTGTTAAAATTTAGAATTACCTCGGAACTTTTTTATTAATTACCGTACAAAAAGTTATAACCTATCAAAAGAAAGGAAATTTGCTAAGCAATCCAAATTTCTGATTAGTCTTTTTATATCTTTTATAGTTTTCAATATACGGGGAAAATACAAAATTTTTGTTAAAATTTGTAACTTTTTTATTAATTACCGTACAAAAAGTTATAACCTATCAACAGATAGGAAATTTTCTTAGCAATACAAATTTCCGATTAGTCTTTTTATATCTTTTATAGTTTTCAATATACGGGGGAAATACCAAATTTTTGTTAAAATTTGTAACTCCCTCGTAACTTGTTTATTAATTAACATACAGAAAGTTATAACCTATTAAAAGATAAAAAATTTTCTTGAAACTTTAAAATTCCAGCTAGTTTTTTCATATCTTTTATAGTTTTCAATATACAGGGGAAATACAAAATTTTTGTTAAAATTTGTAATTCCCTCGTAACTTTTTTATTAATTACCGTACAAAAAGTTATAACTTATCTAAAGAAAGGAAATTTTTTTAGAACTCCAAAATTTCAATTATTTTTTTTATATCATTTATAGTTTTCAATATACGGGGGAAATACAAAATTTTTGTTAAAATTTGTAATTCCCTCGTAACTTTTTTATTATTTACCGTACAAAAAGTTATAACCTATCAGAAGATAGGAAATTCTCTCAACAATCCAAATATCCAATTAGTTTTTTTATATCTTTTGTAGTTTTAAATATATGGGGGAAATACAAAATTTTTGTTAAAATTTGAAATTCACTCGTAACTTTTTTATTAATTACCGTACAAAAAGTTATAACTTATCTAAAGAAAGAAAATTTTTTTAGAACTCCAAAATTTCAATTATTTTTTTTATATCTTTTATAGTTTTCAATATACAGGGGAAATACAAAATTTTTGTTAAAATTTGTAATTCCCTCATAACTTTTTTATTATTTACCGTACAAAAAGTTATAACCTATCAAAAGATAGGAAATTCTCTCAACAATCCAAATATCCAATTATTTTTTTTCTATCTTTTGTAGTTTTCAATATACGGGGGAAATACAAAATTTTTGTTAAAATTTGAAATTCCCTCGTAACTTTTTTATTAATTACCGTACAAAAAGTTATAACCTATTAAAAGATAGGAAATTTTTTTAGCAATCCAAATTTCCGATTAGTCTTTTTATATCTTTTATGGTTTTCAATATACGGGGGAAATACAAATTTTTTTTTTTAATTTGTAAATCCCTCGTAATTTTTTATTAATTAACGTACAAAAAGTTATAACCTATCAAAAGATAGAAAATACTCTTAAAAATCCAAAGTTTCAATTAGTTCTTTCATATCTTCTATAGTTTTCAATATACGGGGGAAATACCAAATTTTTGATAAAATTTGTAATTCCCTCGTAACTGTTTTTTTAATTAACGTACAAAAAGTTATAACCTATCAAAAGAAAGGAAATTTGCTCAGCAATCCAAATTTCTAATTATTTTTTTTTTATCTTTTATAGTTTTCAATATACGGGGGAAATACAAAATTTTTGTTAAAATTTGTAATTCCCTCGTAACTTTTTTATTATATACCGTACAAGAAGTTATAACCTATCAAAAGATAGGAAATTCTCTTAGCAATCTAAATATCCAATTAATTTTTTTATATCTTTTATAGTTTTCAATATACGGGAAAAATACAAAATTTTTGTTAAAATTTGAAATTCCCTCGTAACTTTTTTATTAATTACCGGACAAAAAGTTATAACCTATCAAAAGATAGAAAGATTTCTCAGCAATACAAATTTCCGATTAGTCTTTTTATATCTTTTATAGTTTTCAATATACGGGGGAAATACCAAATTTTTGTTAAAATTTGTAAATCTCTCGTAACTTGTTTATTAATTAACATACAGAAAGTTATAACCTATTAAAAGATAGAAAATTTTCTTAAAAATTCAAAATTCCAACTAGTTCTTTCATATCTTTTATAGTTTTCAATATACGGGGGAAATACAAAATTTTTGTTAATATTTGTAATTCCCTCGTAACTTTTTTATTAATTACCGTACAAAAAGTTATAACTTATCAAAAGAAAGGAACTTTTTTTAGAACTCCAAAATTCCAATTATTTTTTTTATATCTTTTATAGTTTTCAATATACGGGAGAAATACCAAATTTTTGTTAAAATTTGTAATTCCCTCGTAACTTTTTTATTAATTACCGTACAAAAAGTTATAACCTATCAAAAGATAGGAAATTTTCTCAAGAATCTAAATTTTCTATTAATTTTTTTATGTATTTTGTAGTTTGCAGTATACGGGGGAAATACCAAATTTTTGTTAAAATTTGTAAATCCCTCGTAACTTGTTTATTAATTAACATACAGAAAGTTATAACCCATTAAAAGATAGAAAATTTTCTTAAAAATTCAAAATTCCAACTAGTTTTTTCATATCTTTCATAGTTTTCAATATACGGGGGAAATACAAAATTTTTGTTAAAATTTGTAATTCCCTCGTAACTTTTTTATTAATTACCTTACAAAAAGTTATAACTTATCAAAAGAAAGAAAATTTTTTTAGAACTCCAAAACTCCAATTATTTTTTTTATATCTTTTATAGTTTTCAATATAAGGGGGAAATACAAAATTTTTGTTAAAATTTGTAATTCCCTCGTAACTTTTTTATTATTTACCGTACAAAAAGTTATAACCTATCAAAAGATAGGAAATTCTCT
Source organism: Altica lythri (assembly GCA_964028335.1). Classification (NCBI taxonomy): domain Eukaryota; kingdom Metazoa; phylum Arthropoda; class Insecta; order Coleoptera; family Chrysomelidae; genus Altica; species Altica lythri. Next base: position 6,482 of record CAXIIO010000946.1, on the reverse strand, counting down.
CAACAATCCAAATATCCCATCAATTTTTTTATATCTTTTATAGTTTTTAATATACTGGGGAAATACAAAATTTTTGTTAAAATTTGAAATTCCCTCGTAACTTTTTTATTAATTACCGTACAAAAAGTTATAACCTATCAGAAGATAGGAAATTTTCTCAGCAACACAAATTTCCGATTAGTCTTTTTCTATCTTTTATAGTTTTCAATATACGGGGGAAATACCAAATTTTTGTTAAAATTTGTAAATCCCTCGTAACTTGTTTATTAATTAACATACAGAAAGTTATAACCCATTAAAAGATAGAAAATTTTCTTAAAAATTCAAAATTCCAACTAGTTTTTTCATATCTTTCATAGTTTTCAATATACGGGGGAAATACAAAATTTTTGTTAAAATTTGTAATTCCCTCGTAACTTTTTTATTAATTACCTTACAAAAAGTTATAACTTATCAAAAGAAAGAAAATTTTTTTAGAACTCCAAAACTCCAATTATTTTTTTTATATCTTTTATAGTTTTCAATATAAGGGGGAAATACAAAATTTTTGTTAAAATTTGTAATTCCCTCGTAACTTTTTTATTATTTACCGTACAAAAAGTTGTAACCTATCAAAAGATAGGAAATTCTCTCAACAATCCAAATATCCCATCAATTTTTTTATATCTTTTATAGTTTTTAATATACTGGGGAAATACAAAATTTTTGTTAAAATTTGAAATTCCCTCGTAACTTTTTTATTAATTACCGTACAAAAAGTTATAACCTATCAGAAGATAGGAAATTTTCTCAGCAACACAAATTTCCGATTAGTCTTTTTCTATCTTTTATAGTTTTCAATATACGGGGGAAATACCAAATTTTTGTTAAAATTTGTAAATCTCTCGTAACTTGTTTATTAATTAACATACAGAAAGTTATAACCTATTAAAAAAAAGAAAATTTTCTTAAAAATTCAAAATTCTAATTAGTTTTTTCATATCTTTTATAGTTTTCAATATACGGGGGAAATACAAAATTTTTGTTAAAATTTGTAATTCCCTCGTAACTTTTTTATTAATTACCGTACAAAAAGTTATAACTTATCAAAAGAAAGGAAATTTTGTTAGAACTCCAAAATTCCAATTATTTTTTTTATATCTTTTATAGTTTTCAATATACGGGGGAAATACAAAATTTTTGTTAAAATTTGTAATTCCCTCGTAACTTTTTTATTAATTACCGTACAAAAAGTTATAACCTATCAAAAGATAGTAAATTTTCTCAAGAATCTAAATTTTCAATTAATTTTTTTATATCTTTTGTAGTTTTCAATATACGGGGGAAATACCAAATTTTTGTTAAAATTTGAAATTCCCTCGTAACTTTTTTATTAATTACCGTACAAAAAGTTATAACCTATCAAAAGATAGAAAATTTTCTCAGGAATACAAATTTCCTATTAGTCTTTTTATATCTTTTATAGTTTTGAATATACGGGGCAAATACCAAATTTTTGTTAAAATTTGTAAATCCCTCGTAACTTGTTTATTAATTAACATACAGAAAGTTAGAACCTATTAAAAGATAGAAAATTTTCTTAAAAATTCAAAATTCTAACTAGTTTTTTTATATCTTTTATAGTTTTCAATATACGGGGGAAATACAAATTTTAACAAAAATTTTGTATTTTCCCCGTATATTGAAAACTATAAAAGATATAAAAAAAATAATTGGAATTTTGGAGTTCTAACAAAATTTCCTTTTTTCTGATAAGTTATAACTTTTTGTACGGTAATTAATAAAAAAGTTACGAGGGAATTACAAATTTTAACAAAAATTTTGTATTTCCCCCGTATATTGAAAACTATAAAAGATATAAAAAAACTAGTTAGAATTTTGAATTTTTAAGAAAATTTTCTATCTTTTAATAGGTTCTAACTTTCTGTATGTTAATTAATAAACAAGTTACGAGGGATTTACAAATTTTAACAAAAATTTGGTATTTGCCCCGTATATTCAAAACTATAAAAGATATAAAAAGACTAATAGGAAATTTGTATTCCTAAGAAAATTTTCTATCTTTTGATAGGTTATAACTTTTTGTACGGTAATTAATAAAAAAGTTACGAGGGAATTTCAAATTTTAACAAAAATTTTGTATTTCCCCAGTATATTAAAAACTATAAAAGATATAAAAAAATTGATTGAATATTTGGATTGTTGAGAGAATTTCCTATCTTTTGATAGGTTATAACTTTTTGTACGGTAAATAATAAAAAAGTTACGAGGGAATTACAAATTTTAACAAAAATTTTGTATTTCCCCCTTATATTGAAAACTATAAAAGATATAAAAAAAATAATTGGAGTTTTGGAGTTCTAAAAAATTTTCTTTCTTTTGATAAGTTATAACTTTTTGTAAGGTAATTAATAAAAAAGTTACGAGGGAATTACAAATTTTAACAAAAATTTTGTATTTCCCCGTATATTGAAAACTATGAAAGATATGAAAAAACTAGTTGGAATTTTGAATTTTTAAGAAAATTTTCTATCTTTTAATGGGTTATAACTTTCTGTATGTTAATTAATAAACAAGTTACGAGGGATTTACAAATTTTAACAAAAATTTGGTATTTCCCCCGTATACTGCAAACTACAAAATACATAAAAAAATTAATAGAAAATTTAGATTCTTGAGAAAATTTCCTATCTTTTGATAGGTTATAACTTTTTGTACGGTAATTAATAAAAAAGTTACGAGGGAATTACAAATTTTAACAAAAATTTGGTATTTCCCCCGTATATTGAAAACTATAAAAGATATAAAAAAATAATTGGAATTTTGGAGTTCTAAAAAAAGTTCCTTTCTTTTGATAAGTTATAACTTTTTGTACGGTAATTAATAAAAAAGTTACGAGGGAATTACAAATATTAACAAAAATTTTGTATTTCCCCCGTATATTGAAAACTATAAAAGATATGAAAGAACTAGTTGGAATTTTGAATTTTTAAGAAAATTTTCTATCTTTTAATAGGTTATAACTTTCTGTATGTTAATTAATAAACAAGTTACGAGGGATTTACAAATTTTAACAAAAATTTGGTATTTCCCCCGTATACTGAAAACTACAAAAGACATAAAAAAATTAATTGAAAATTTAGATTCTTGAGAAAATTTCCTATCTTTTGATAGGTTATAACTTTTTGTACGGTAATTAATAAAAAAGTTACGAGGGAATTACAAATTTTAACAAAAATTTTGTATTTCCCCCGTATATTGAAAACTATAAAAGATATGAAAGAACTAGTTGGAATTTTGAATTTTTAAGAAAATTTTCTATCTTTTAATAGGTTATAACTTTCTGTATGTTAAGTAATAAACAAGTTACGAGAGATTTACAAATTTTAACAAAAATTTGGTATTTCCCCCGTATATTGAAAACTATAAAAGATATAAAAAGACTAATCGGAAATTTGTATTGCTGAGAAATCTTTACATCTTTTGATAGGTTATAACTTTTTGTACGGTAATTAATAAAAAAGTTACGAGGGAATTTCAAATTTTAACAAAAATTTTGTATTTTTCCCGTATATTGAAAACTATAAAAGATATAAAAAAATTAATTGGATATTTAGATTGTTAAGAGAATTTCCTATCTTTTGAGAGGTCATAACTTTTTGTACGGTATATAATAAAAAAGTTACGAGGGAATTACAAATTTTAACAAAAATTTTGTATTTCCCCCGTATATTGAAAACTATAAAAGATAAAAAAAAAATAATTAGAAATTTGGATTGCTGAGCAAATTTCCTTTCTTTTGATAGGTTATAACTTTTTGTACGTTAATTAAAAAAACAGTTACGAGGGATTTACAAATTTTAACAAAAATTTTGTATTTCCTCCGTATATTGAAAACTATAAAAGATATAAAAAGACTAATCGGAAATTTGTATGGCTAAGAAAATTTCCTATCTTTTGATAGGTTACAACTTTTTGTACGGTAATTAATAAAAAAGTTACGAGGGAATTACAAATTTTATCAAAAATTTGGTATTTCCCCGTATATTGAAAACTATAGAAGATATGAAAAAACTAATTGAAACTTTGGATTTTTAAGAGTATTTCCTATCTTTTGATAGGTTATAACTTTTTGTACGGTAAATAATAAAAAAGTTATGAGGGAATTACAAATTTTAACAAAAATTTTGTATTTCCCCTGTATATTAAAAACTATAAAAGATATAAAAAAAATAATTGAAATTTTGGAGTTCTAAAAAAATTTCCTTTCTTAAGATAAGTTATAACTTTTTGTACGGTAATTAATAAAAAAGTTACGAGTGAATTTCAAATTTTAACAAAAATTTTGTATTTCCCCCATATATTTAAAACTACAAAAGATATAAAAAAATTAATTGGATATTTGGATTGTTGAGAGAATTTCCTATCTTTTGATAGGTTATAACTTTTTGTACGGTAAATAATAAAAAAGTTACGAGGGAATTACAAATTTTAACAAAAATTTGGTATTTCCCCCGTATATTGAAAACTATAAAATATATAAAAAGACTAATCGCAAATTTGTATTGCTGAGAAAATTTCCTATCGTTTGATAGGTTATAACTTTTTGTACGGTAATTAATAAAAAAGTTACGAGGTAATTTCAAATTTTAACAAAAATTTTGTATTTCCCCCGTATATTGAAAACTATAAAAGATATAAAAAAATTAATTGGATATTTGGATTGTTGAGAGAATTTCCTATCTTCTAATAGGTTATAAGTTTTTGTACGTTAATTAAAAAAACAGTTACGAGGGAATTACAAATTTTAACAAATTTTGTATTTCCCCCGTATATTGAAAACTATAAAAGATATAAAAAGACTAATCGGAAATTTGTATGGCTGAGAAAATTTCCTATCTTTTGATAGGTTATAACTTTTTGTACGGTAATTAATAAAAAAGTTACGAGGGAATTACAAATTTTAACAAAAATTTGGTATTTCCCCCGTATATTAAAAACTACAAAAGATATAAAAAAATTAATTGGATATTTGGATTGTTGAGAGAATTTCCTATCTTTTGATAGGTTATAACTTTTTGTACGGTAAATAATAAAAAAGTTACGAGGGAATTACAAATTTTAACAAAAATTTTGTATTTCCCCCGTATATTGAAAACTATAAAAGATTAAAAAAATTATTAAGAAATTTGGATTGCTAAGAAAATTTTCTTTCTATTGATAGGTTATAACTTTTTGTACGTTAATAAAAAAAACAGTTACGAGGGAATTACAAATTTTAACAAAAATTTTGTATTTCCCCCGTATATTAAAAACTATAAAAGATAAAAAACAATTAATTAGAAATTTGGATTGCTGAGCAAATTTCCTTTCTTTTAATAGGTTATAACTTTTTGTACGTTAATTAAAAAAACAGTTACAAAGGAATTACAAATTTTAACAAAAATTTTGTATTTCCCCCGTATATTGAAAACTATAAAAGATATAAAAAGACTAATCGAAATTTTGAATGGCTGCGAAAATTTCCTATCTTTTCATAGGTTACAGTTTTTTGTACGGTAATTAACAAAAAAGTTACGAGGGAATTACAAATTTTAACAAAAATTTGGTATTTCCTCCGTATATTGAAAACTATAGAAGATATAAAAGAACTAATTGGAACTTTTGATTTTTAAAAATATTTCCTATCTTTTGATAGGTTATAACTTTTTGTACGTTAATTATTAAAAAAGTTACGAGGGATTTACAAATTTTAACAAAAATTTTGTATTTCCCCCGTATATTGAAAACTATAAAAGATATAAAAAAACTAATCGGAAATTTGGATTGCTAAAAAAATTTCCTATCTTCTAATGGGTTATAACTTTTTGTACGGTAATTAATAAAAAAGTTACGAGGGAATTTCAAATTTTAACAAAAATTTTGTATTTCCCCCGTATATTGAAAACTACAAAATATAAAAAAATTAATTGGATATTTGGATTGTTGAGAGAATTTCCTATCTTTTGATAGGTTATAACTTTTTGTACGGTAAATAATAAAAAAGTTACGAGGGAATTACAAATTTTAACAAAAATTTTGTATTTCCCCCGTAAATTGAAAACTATAAAAGATATAAAAAAATTAATTAAAAATTTGGATTCTTAAGAAAATTTCCTATCTTTTGATAGGTTATAACTTTTTGTACGGTAATTAATAAAAAAGTTACGAGGGAATTACAAATTTTAACAAAAATTTGGTATTTCCCCCGTATATTGAAAACCATAAAAGATATAAAAAAAATAATTGAAATTTTGGAGTTCTAAAAAAATTTCCTTTCTTTAGATAAGTTATAACTTTTTGTACGGTAATTAATAAAAAAGTTACGAGTGAATTTCAAATTTTAACAAAAATTTGGTATTTCCCCCGTATATTGAAAACTATAGAAGATATGAAAAAACTAATTGAAACTTTGGATTTTTAAGAGTATTTCCTATCTTTTG
>CAXIIO010000945.1:0-26661 GCA_964028335.1 Altica lythri | reverse complement strand
GACAATTGACAGTTGACAATTGACAATTGACAATTGACAATTGACAATTGACAGTTGACAGTTGACAGTTGACAGTTGACAGTTGACAGTTGACAGTTGACATTTGACATTTGACAGTTGACAATTGACAATTTATAATTGACAGTTGACAGTTGAAACTTGACATTTGACAGTTGACATATGATAGTTGACATTTGACAGTTGAAAGTTGAAAATTGACTGTTGTCAATTGACAGTTGAATTTTGTCAATTGACATTTGACAGTTGACTGTTCTCAATTGACAGTTGACAATTGACAGTTGACAATTAACAGTTGACAATTGACAGTTGACAATTCACAATTGACATTTAACAGTTGACAACTGACAGTTGACAATTGACAGTTGACATTTCACAGTTGACAATTGACAGTTGACAATTGACAGTTGACAGTTGACAATTGACAATTGATAATTGACAGTTGACAGTTGACAGTTGACAATTGATAATTGACAGTTGACAGTTGACAGTTGACAGTTGACAGTTGACAATTGACAATTGATAGTTGACATTTCACAGTTGACAGTTGACAGTTGTCAATTGACAGTTGACAATTGACAGTTGACAATTGACAGTTGACAGTTGACAATTGACTGTTGACAATTGACAATTGACAGTTGACAATTGACAGTTGACAGTTGACAATTGACAGTTGACAGTTGACAGTTGACAATTGACAGTTGACAATTGACAGTTGACATGTGACAGTTGACAATTGACAGTTGACAGTTGACGTTTGTCAATTGACATTTGACTTTTGTCAATTGACAGTTGACATTTCACAGTTGACAATTGACAATTGACAGTTGACAATTGACAGTTGACAGTTGACAATTGACAGTTGACAGTTGACAATTGACAGTTGACAATTGACAGTTGGCAATTGACAGTTGACAACTGACAGTTGACTTTTGACAATTGACAGTTGACTTTTGTCAATTGACAGTTGACAGTTGACAATTGACAGTTGACATGTGACAGTTGACAATTGACAGTTGACTTTTGACAATTGACAGTTGACTTTTGTCAATTGACATTTGACTTTTGTCGATTGACAGTTGACATTTCACAGTTGCCAATTGACAATTGACAGTTGACAGTTGACAGTTGACAATTGACAGTTGACAATTGACAGTTGGCAATTGACAGTTGACAATTGACAGTTGACTTTTGACAATTGACAGTTGACTTTTGTCAATTGACATTTGACTTTTGTCAATTGACAGTTGACATTTCACAGTTGACAATTGACAGTTGACAATTGACAGTTGACAATTGACAGTTGACAATTGACAGTTGACAATTGACAGTTGACAATTGACAGTTGACAATTGACAGTTGACAATTGACAGTTGACAATTGACAGTTGACAATTGACAGTTGGCAATTGAGAGTTGACAATTGACAGTTGACAATTGACAATTGACAATTGACCATTGACATTTGACAGTTGACATTTGACAGTTGACATTTGACAGTTGACATTTTTGACAGTTGACATTTTTGACAGTTGACATATGATAGTTGACATTTGACAGTTGAAAGTTGACAATTGACTGTTGTCAATTGACAGTTGAATTTTGTCAATTGACATTTGACAGTTGACTGTTCTCAATTGACAGTTGACAATTGACAGTTGACAATTAACAGTCGACAATTGACAGTTGACAATTCCCAATTGACATTTAACAGTTGACAACTGACAGTTGACAATTGACAGTTGACAATTGACAGTTGACAATTGACAATTGACAGTTGACAATTGACAGTTGACAATTGACAGTTGACAATTGACAGTTGACAATTGACATTTAACAATTGACAGTTGACAATTGACAATTGACAATTGACAGTTGACAATTGACAGTTGACAGTTGACAATTGACAGTTGACAGTTGACAATTGACAGTTGACAGTTGACAGTTGACAATTGACAGTTGACAATTGACAGTTGACAATTGACAGTTGACAACTGACAGTTGACTTTTGTCAAATGACAGTTGACTTTTGTCAATTGACATTTGACTTTTGACAATTGACAGTTGACCATTGACAGTTGACAATTGACAGTTTACAATTGATAGTTGACAGTTGACAATTGACAGTTAACAAGTGACAGTTGACAATTGGCAATTGAGAGTTGACAATTGACAGTTGACAATTGACAATTAACAGTTGAAATTGACAATTGACAGTTGACCTTTGTCACTTGACATTTGACTTTTGTCAATTGACAGTTGACATTTCACAGTTGACAATTGACAGTTGACAGTTGACAGTTGACAGTTGACAGTTGAGAGTTGATAATTGACAATTGATAATTGACAGTTGACAGTTGACAGTTGACAGTTGACAGTTGACAGCTGACAGTTGACAGTTGACAGTTGACACTTGACAGTTGACAGTGGACAGTGGACAGTTGACAGTTGACAATTGACAATTGACAATTGACAGTTGACAGTTGACATTTCACAGTTGACAATTGACAATTGACAGTTGACAATTGACAATTGACAGTTGACAATTGACAATTGACAATTGACAGTTGACAGTTGACATGTGACAGTTGACAATTGACAGTTGACTTTTGACAATTGACAGTTGACTTTTGTCAATTGACATTTGACTTTTGACAGTTGACATTTCACAGTTGACAATTGACAATTGACAGTTGACAATTGACAGTTGACAATTGACAGTTGACAATTGACAGTTGACAATTGACAGTTGACAATTGACAGTTGACAATTGACAGTTGGCAATTGACAGTTGACAATTGACAGTTGACAATTGACAATTGACAATTGACCATTGACATTTGACAGTTGACATTTGACAGTTGACATTTGACAGTTGACATTTTTGACAGTTGACATTTTTGACAGTTGACATATGATAGTTGACATTTGACAGTTGAAAGTTGACAATTGACTGTTGTCAATTGACAGTTGAATTTTGTCAATTGACATTTGACAGTTGACTGTTCTCAATTGACAGTTGACAATTGACAGTTGACAATTAACAGTCGACAATTGACAGTTGACAATTCCCAATTGACATTTAACAGTTGACAACTGACAGTTGACAATTGACAGTTGACAATTGACAGTTGACAATTGACAATTGACAGTTGACAATTGACAGTTGACAATTGACAGTTGACAATTGACAGTTGACAATTGACATTTAACAATTGACAGTTGACAATTGACAATTGACAATTGACAGTTGACAATTGACAGTTGACAGTTGACAGTTGACAGTTGACAGTTGACAGTTGACAATTGACAGTTGACAGTTGACAGTTGACAATTGACAGTTGACAATTGACAGTTGACAACTGACAGTTGACTTTTGTCAAATGACAGTTGACTTTTGTCAATTGACATTTGACTTTTGACAATTGACAGTTGACCATTGACAGTTGACAATTGACAGTTTACAATTGATAGTTGACAGTTGACAATTGACAGTTAACAAGTGACAGTTGACAATTGGCAATTGAGAGTTGACAATTGACAGTTGACAATTGACAATTAACAGTTGAAATTGACAATTGACAGTTGACCTTTGTCACTTGACATTTGACTTTTGTCAATTGACAGTTGACATTTCACAGTTGACAATTGACAATTGACAGTTGACAGTTGACAGTTGACAGTTGATAATTGACAGTTGACAGTTGACAGTTGACAGTTGACAGTTGACAGTTGACAGCTGACAGTTGACAGTTTACAGTTGACAGTTGACACTTGACAGTTGACAGTGGACAGTGGACAGTTGACAGTTGACAGTTGACAGTTGACAATTGACAATTGACAATTGACAGTTGACAGTTGACATTTCACAGTTGACAATTGACAATTGACAGTTGACAATTGACAATTGACAATTGACAGTTGACAATTGACAATTGACAGTTGACATGTGACAGTTGACAATTGACAGTTGACTTTTGACAATTGACAGTTGACTTTTGTCAATTGACATTTGACTTTTGACAGTTGACATTTCACAGTTGACAATTGACAATTGACAGTTGACAATTGACAGTTGACAATTGACAGTTGACAATTGACAATTGACAGTTGACAGTTGACAATTGACAATTGACAATTGACAATTGACAATTGACAATTAACAATTGACATTTGACATTTGACAGTTGAAAGTTGACATTTAATAGATGACATTTGACAGTTGACATTTGACCGTTGACATTTGAAACTTGACATTTGACAGTTGACAGTTGAAAATTGACAGTTGACAGTTGTTATTTGACAGTTGACATTTTTGACAGTTGACATATGATAGTTGACATTTGACAGTTGAAAGTTGACAATTGACTTTTGTCAATTGACAGTTGAATTTTGTCAATTGACATTTGACAGTTGACTGTTCTCAATTGACGGTTGACAATTGACAGTTGACAATTAACAGTTGATAATTGACAGTTGACAATTCACAATTGACATTTAACAGTTGACAACTGACAGTTGACAATTGACAGTTGACAATTGACATTTAACAGTTGACAATTGACAGTTGACAGTTGACAATTGACAGTTGACAATTGACAGTTGACAACTGACAGTTGAATTTTGTCAAATGACAGTTGACTTTTGTCAATTGACATTTGACATTTGACTTTTGACAATTGACAGTTGACCATTGACAGTTGACAATTGACAGTTTACAATTGATAGTTGACAGTTGACAATTGACAGTTAACAAGTGACAGTTGACAATTGGCAATTGAGAGTTGACAATTGACAGTTGACTTTTGTCAATTGACAGTTGACCTTTGTCACTTGACATTTGACTTTTGTCAATTGACAGTTGACATTTCACAGTTGACAATTGACAGTTGACAATTGACAGTTGACAGTTGACAGTTGACAATTGACAGTTGACAGTTGCCAGTTGCCAGTTGCCAGTTGCCAGTTGACAGTTGACATTTCACAGTTGACAATTGACAGTTGACAATTGACAATTGACAATTGACAATTGACAATTGACAATTGACAGTTGACAGTTGACAGTTGACAATTGACAGTTGACAATTGACAGTCGACAATTGACAGTTGACAGTTGACAATTGACAATTGACAATTGACAATTGACAGTTGACAATTGACAGTTGACAATTGACAGTTGACATGTGACAGTTGACATGTGACAGTTAACAATTGACAGTTAACAATTGACAGTTGACAATTGACAGTTGACAATTGACAGTTGACAATTGACAGTTGACAATTGACAGTTGACAATTGACAGTTGACAATTGACAGTTGACAATTGACAATTGACAGTTGACAGTTGACAATTGACAGTTGACAATTGACATTTGACAGTTGACAATTGACAGTTGACAATTGACAGTTGACAATTGATAGTTGACAATTGACAATTGACAGTTGACAATTGACAATTGACAGTTGACAGTTGACAGTTGACAATTGACAGTTGACAATTGACATTTGACAAGTGACAGTTGACAGTTGAGAAGTGACAGTTGACAATTAACAGTTGACATTTCACAATTGATATTTGACCGTTAAAAGTTGACATTTGGCAGTTGACATTTGGCATTTGACAGTTGATAGTTGACATTTGACACTTGTTATTTGATAGTTAACATTTGGCATGTCAAATTTATTGTCAATCTGTCAAATTTACTGTCAATCTGTCAAATTTACCGTCAATCTGTTAAATTTACTGTCAATCTGACAAATTTATTGTCAATCTGTCAAATTTACTGTAAATCTGTCAAATTTATAAACGTATATTAATTGATATTTTCTTGTAATTCATGATTTTTTTTCTTAAAATGTAAACTAGCGCCACCTATTGTCTAATACGAGAAATAAAATACAAAATATTGAATTGTTAATAGAAAATATAGAAAACTGTAATTTGATTACCCACAGTTACTAATTTGATAATTAATAAGTCGATAATAATCATTAAATTTATTATTTAAATATAATTTTAATACAATTTTTGCACTCGATTATCGAAAAAACACAAAAACTCTCGATGAAAATGCGACCTTCTATAAATACCCTGATTAAGGCACTATAAACATATTACACTCTTTTTAGGACGGTTCAAAGTGTGAAAATGGGTTTTTAGAGGTTTTTAAGATGAAAATTTGGGGTTTTTGGATGAAAATTGATGCGATTCATTGTTTGTTTGTTTGGGTGACAGACTCAACTAACTTTCTCACACTGACAATCGATTATTTTTATATTTTGATTAATTTCTATTAAATTTGCTAAAAATTAATCAGATTTAATAAAAATAAATGTAATTTGTTTAATTACTAACAATTTAATTAAATTTTTTATCGTTTTATGTCATTTTTTATAATAAAAATTGTTAATAATCGGATATCTGTCAAACGATTCAAATCGATTCTTCTTCTTTTTTGATTTATGGTCTCTAACGAACACACCTGTTTTTTAATGTTATTAAATCGTATAAAATACTATAAATATTAATAAAATTAATCTAATTTGTTTATTTATGAATGGTTTTTTTGATTGTTTTATTTATAGAAATTGGTTTTAATTGAGTATCTGTATGATTCTTCTTTTTTTGAGTACAGGTTAGAAATGTCAACAAAATTGTAATCTGGTTATATTTATCGCATCCTTTGCTGTTTTTATGTAAAAACTAATAAATAAACATTGTTTATTTATTTTTAATGTAAATTTATTGATATTTTGTTAAAATAAGACAATTTTTTGTATAAATGTCAAAATTCTTCTTTTTTTCTTTTTAGTGAAATCGCTTTAGATGCATGAAATGTCAACTAAATATAAATTTGTTTATATTTTTAGCATCCTTAATTATTTTCATGTAAAAATTGATAAATAAACATTGTTTATTTATTTTCAATGTAAATTTATCGATATTTTATTAAAATACGGCATTTATTTGTATAAATGTCATAATTCTACCAGTTTATAAGTTTTGAGAAATCTGCAAATTTTTCAGCCATCCTTGTATATTTTTTAGGAAAAATTATATTTTCGACTAATCTTAATAATTTATTATCAAAATTGAATAATATTTTTTACCAAAAAAACAGTCTTTCTCGATTAATTAATCGATTAATTTACGTGTCAGCATCCTAGAATCAAATAATCGATTTATTGTTATATATAGAAATTTACCGACTTGTTACAGGAAACTGTAATTTAGTTACCGACATTACGACCCAAAAAAGGTTTTTCTTTTACAGAAAACTGTAATTTAGTTACCGACATTACATCTAAAAAGTTATCGACTTTATAGGAATCTGTAATTTTCTTACCGACATTTTACAGAAAACTGTAATTTAGTTATCGACATTTTTTTCGATAAAATAGCAAATCTTGTTTTTTTCGTAAAAATATTTACAAATTTTGATAAAAAAGTATTCAAATTTATCAAAAATGCATTTTTTTCTGAAAAATAAACGAGGAGGCACGAAATATTTGCAGATTTCAAAATGTAATGTAAAAAAGCTTATAAATTTTAACATCTGCGATTATCTCAGCCATCCTTGTATATTTTTTAGAAACAAATATATTTCTGATTAATTTAAATACTTTATAATCAAAATAGAATAATATGGTTGCAAAAACACGTTTTTTTTTTTTTTTTTTTTTTTTTTTTTTTTTTTTTTAACACCCACACAGATGCCTACTAATTTTTGTTACAGAAAACTGTAACAATAACAGAAAACTATAATTTAGTTACCTACATTTGCAGATTTGCTTATTTTTCATGAAAATCTTGGTTTTTTCGTAAAAATATTTACAAATTTTAATAATAAAGTGTTGAAATTAATCAAAAATGTAAGTTTTCCTACAAAATTAACGAGGATTGTTAAAATATATGTAGATTTCAAATATTATAAATTCATCTATCTGTCAATAGGTGGCCACATTTGAACTTTTTTTAAATTTGTGTGTGTATATTTCGACCATCCTTGTATATTTTTCAACGAAAATTGCGTTATTAATAAAATTTTGCAATTCTTTATTGATATTTTAACATATTTTTAGTAAAAATACTTTTTTTTTTATTAAAAGAGAGAAATGTCATTCTTGTCACAACGCACCAAATTTAGTATGGCGGAAAGGATGTCTAATATTTAGCGCTGTTGTCAGATTGCATTTTTTTTATGAAAGAAAATTTAAATATTCTATGATTTACTGTATTTTATTCCTATTGTTAGTAAAAATATTTATACTGTTGAGTATTGTTATACAACAAATAAATCTGTAGGAAAAGAAGAAATTTGTAATATTTCTTCTTCTACCACACAAAATATCGGCACTGGTCGAGATTTCTTAATTGATTCAACCACATCCACATTAAAAGATAAAAAGAATCAATTAACTGATACGTATGAACCAATTGAAGCAAATTTCAACACTTTTGGATCAAATGATGACAAATTTATACAAACAGAAGAAGGTTTGGTTGATTCTAAATTAAATTTTGATTTTTTGAAGCAAGATATTAGTAAATGGGCGAATAAGATGGTAAAAGATGAAGAAACTGAGGCTTTTGAATCTGCACGATCTACTGAATGTCCTGATTATAGAGGTATGGATTTTTTTACTGTATATTTAGTTTTTAACCAAAAAAAAAAGTGCCCTCCACCACACGCCTCTGGCCTAGCATGACTAGTCACGAATAGGTAAAGAGGGGAGGAATATCTTTATTTGTCTCTTTGGACCCTTGCGGACATCCTTTGTTCACCTCTTTGGTTGTGTGTGAGTTAGTTTTTAACAGTATAATTGACATATTTTCATTTTTTTTGTATAAATATAAAAAAAGTGTATTTATTACTAGCTGAATAAGCGGATTTCGTACCGCCTATCTCTGGATCGGGAAATTTGGAGAGGAGTGAGCAAGTGCTCTGCCGGTACGAAGGCCACGTATGGCCCATTGTGCATCCTGCCGTGTGTAGGGATACCCTCACCTCAAGCGGTCATCAGGATTAGGATTCCCGAAAGACATCGCCCAACACGGATCTTCTGGTTTCAAAAAAAGCGGAGCAGTCATACTATTTCCTCTTGTTGTTCGCCACCTCTCCATAGGAGCGATTCTGTTAATTTCATCCTAAAGAAATGTTGTCGCAATTGGCAGTGACCTGTTAAGATACCCACAGTTGTTTAAAGATTTTGTTTGGTCAATGCCTTAAATTTTCATGCTGTTACCTTGCCAGGATGGGAGTAATAACTCTTGGCCAGTCTACAGTTTGTTGTTTCATCCCAGCACTGTATAGAGTTTTGGTGAGAGTGCTCTTTGATATGGTCCACGACAGCAAGCATTGTTAACTTGTTGCGTTGAAATTAACAAGATTCTTTCAAATCTTATTGAGAGAAGCCGTTGTGTATCTTCTGTCCTCTTCCAGAGTATCTAGGGATATGGGATAGTAGTGCGCCTTTCTACAGTGTAGGTTGCTATCATCGTCAAAACTGGTATCGGGTGATTAGTGGCTTCTAGTAGATTATTAATGTGTAAAAGGAATAGAGTAACAGCAAGAGCCGATCCTTGGGGAACTCCAGTGTTGATCTTATAGAGGTTGGATGAATGTGTCCATCTATGGTAACTTGTATGTGCCTGTTAGAGAGAAAGTTAGATATACATCTGCACAGTTCTAGCAAGAGTCTGTATGAATAGAGTTTGTTTAAGAGAGGTGCATATCACATTTGATCAAATGCTTTTGAGATACCTAGTAACCCTATTTGGCATCACTCCAGACATGAGTTATATATGCTAGGAGATCGACTGTTGACCTTTGTTGGCTAAAACCATATTGCCTGTGTGACTGAAGGTAGCTCAGGATTTCGTGATTGACATATTTCTTCATAGTTTTGCTAATAACATATAGAAGATCTATGGATGTGTAGCTAGAAGGCAGGGTAGTGAAGTCTTTCTTGGTGACTGGTTGTACTCGAGCAGTTTTTTTAGGATTCTATGATGGTTAAAATATTTTAGTGAAAACTGGCGCTAGTTCAGGAGCACAAGCCTTAAAAAATAAAGCAGTTATTTCATAAAGGCTGCTTGCTTTGTTAGTAAGAGTAGCAAGGAGTTTCTACAAACGCTTAACCCAAAATGTGATATTTTTCATTGTGTGGGGAACCCGTGGAATAGAAGGTAGCTCCATGTTGTCCGATGGGTTTAGTGTCAAGTTGGAAAAAAACATTTTAGCAAACAACTTTCCTGTGGAAGATGTAATTATTGAGCCGTCATCTGCTGTGAGTGGATGGAACAAATTATTTGTAAAATTGTTATTGATATGTTTGGCGAGAGTCCAAAGGGATCGGCTTTCATTAGGATTTAACATTACCTTCTCTCTTATTCGAGCGTCAAAGAGTCTTTGGAATTTGAATAGTGCTGTTGTATCTGTTTCTAGCGTCATCTTGTTTTGTTTCTTCTGATGGATTTTGTAGAAACATTTCCAAGCTACTTCACAATCTTTATTAAACCATGGCTTCTGTTTGGTTTTCAAGCTTTTGGTAAAGTAAGGAATGTGAGCTTCCATGGCACACTAAATGATTTCAGTTATACCTTCAGGTACCTTGAATGGGTGAGGTTCGATTAGACATTTGACTTCTACTACAGCATGATCAGAATTACAAAGAGGAGACAGAATATTTACATTATACTGCTCATGGTGAGTGGTCAGAAAAAGATCCAAAATATCAGAACTGTGGTTGGCAGCTCTGGGAAAGTAAATTGGCTTGTCTATAAGTTGGATAGCCCATGGCTGATTGCAAACTCTTCAGTTAGCCTGCCTTTTGTGTCCGTTTTGTTGGACTTAGCCACTTTTCGTGGTGAACCATTCCTATAGGCGTCCAAAGCGTTCACTACATTAAGGTCTGCTGTCTTTTCTGTTAATATTTTTTTTAGGGTGTGTCAAAGACAATCTTGGTACGACGGCATCCGTGTCTGCCTGTAAGAGCGATATCGCCGATTCCCTCCACAGACTGTTCCTATGGATGCCGGTCTCTACAGTGGGTTTGTTAACAACCGTGCGAAAGCGTACTATAGTCATCAATGTTTCCTCCTTAACAAATATATCAAGGGAGGTGAGTCCAAGTATTACTTCCATTTTCCTGGTCGGTGTGCTTTGCATGGCTTCTGTTACGAGAAGGCATGCTGATCTTTGGATTTGGTTTAATTTTCAAAACGCTCCATAATTCATTCCACTTGAGTTTAATGGAACGCACCCATTAGATATCAACTACGCCACCTTAAAGTGCCATCTTAGTAATTAACTTGGCAGAAATTGCTCGTTTAGATATATGTGATATAAAATGCGCCACCTTACGGTGGCTCGTAGTATTTAAGTAAGAATTGCTCATATAAATATTTGAGATATTAACTGCGCTATCTTACGGTGACGTCATAGGACCTAGTGCTATTTTAATCCGATATTTTTCAAATTTGACATTTTAGACATTTACATTTTAGACATTTGTCATTTTAGATATCAATATTTTATAATTAAAAAATAAGTCAAACCGCAAAACCATGGAGACTAGACAAGGAGTACGCACTCGACCGGGGGAATTGCTAAAATCTGTCCACGGTATCGTACATATTAGGTTTACTTTTTTTACCACTAGCGTCGCTAGTTTTCCTTTTGTACCGGTATGAATATAGACAATTAAATAATCGTGGATTATTAAATTGGTTTTTATTATTTATACCTGGAAGATCGAACTATTTTTTTCATTGTGTAAATAAATTAATAATGAAATAATTAAAAATTATTTATTTTATTTCAAACTACGTCCTCATTGGTTGCCATTTTGGTACAAATGGAACACCAGCGCCCTCTTATTTTTAGACATTTCTTATTTTTGACATTTGACATTATTGATATTTGACAGTTTTTTACTTTTTTATCAGTTTTTTGACATATATTTGCGGAAAACGCCGTTTATTTGACATTGGAATTTTTTGACGTTTCTGACAGTTATTTGACGTTTGTGACCGGTTTTTAAAGTTTGTAACTATTTTTTGATATTTATGACAGTTTTTTCACGTTTGTGACATTATTAATAATTGACATTTTTGACATTTCATATTACCATTTGACATTTTTGATATTTGACATTTTTGATATTTGACATTTTTGATATTTGATATTTTTTACATTTGAAATTTTAAACATTTGACATATATTTTGATATTTGATATTTATTGACATTTGACATTTTTCTCATTTAACATTTTATGACACTGAAAACCTTTAGTTATACAGTTTTCTAGACATTTCGTATTTTTGTCATTTGACATTTTAGACATTTGACATATTTCTTGATATTTGACATTTGACGTTTTACATTTTTGACATTTGACAGTTTTGACATTTTTGACATTTAACATTTTTCACATTTGACATTTTAGGATATCAATATTTTTACAATTAAAAAATATGTCAAACCGCAAAATCTTCGGTTTTACAAATTTTTAGACATTTCTTATTTTTGACATTTTACATTATTGATATTTGACAATTTTTTTACATTTTTATCAGTTTTTTGACATGTATTTGCGGAAAACTCCGTTCATTTGACATTGTAATTTTTTTGACGTTTATGACAGTTTTTTGACGTTTATGACCGGTTTTGGACGTTCGTAACTATTTTTTGACGTTTATGAATTCACGTTTGTGACATTATTGACATATGACATTTTTGACATTTAATATTATTGACATTTAACATTTTTGACATTTTATATTATTAACATTTGACATTTTTAACATTTGCCATTTTTGACATTTGGCATTTTTGACATTTAACATTTTTGACATTTCAAATTATTAACATTTGACATTTTTAACATTTGCCATTTTTAATATTTAATATTTTTGACATTTGAATTTTTTGACATTTGGCATTTTTGACATTTGACATTTTTCACATTTGACATTTTATGATATCAATCTTTTATCATTAAAAATTTTTTGGTTTTACAAATTTTTAGACATTTTTTATTTTTGACATTTAACATTATTTATATTTGACAGTTTATTTGACGTTTTTGACCGATTTTTGACGTTTTCTACTATTTTTTGACGTTTATGACAGTTTTTCTACGTACAATACTATACCTACAGATCCATATATTTCCAGCAACCCCACACATAACTGGAGATCGCATAGAAATCCTCGAAACAGAATTAACAAAATGCAACGAAACAATTCTAGATTTACAAAACCAAATTGATCGATTTAACGCAGAAAACGAAGCTTTACGTCGACATTCCAAAGAAGTACAAAACATTGCAAAAGAACAAATAGAAGAACTAGTAAATCATATAAAAGAAACAAAAAATCATTGTACAAAATTAGAAAACGAAATTGACACAACAAACAAAAACAACGCAAATCTACAAATTGAAAAATGTCAATTACTAAAAGTAATAAAAGAAGTACAAAATCAAAAAGGAGAAATGGAAAAATTACTAGCAAGTAATATATTAACAAATACTAAAAGAAATACAATACAAGAAGGAGAAATAGATATAATTAAACATAAAAATGTTGAATTAGAAACAGAATTAAAAAATTTAAAAGAAATTTATAATAAAAATATCGAAGAATTAGATAAAAATAGAAAAGATAATAAACAATTAAATGAAGTAATAGAAGAATTACAAACAGAAAATTGTAAATTATTAAAGAAAATTGATATACAATATCAAGAAATATCAAGATTATTAGATAGATTGAAAACACCACAATTAAAATTGGAACCACCATTATTAGAATTAGAAATAGAAAAAAATTCAATAACAACAACAATAAACGAATTAGAAAATCAATTAAAACAATTACCAATAGAAGATAAAATTGAAGAAAATGATGAATTAAATAATTTACAAAAATTAATAAACGATTTAGCTAATCGTTTAGAAGAAAGTGAAAAACGAGCAGAATTAGCTGAAAATACATTAACAAAATTAAAAACAAATGATCAAACACCATTATTAAATGCAGAAATAAACAAATTAAAACAACAAATTGATGAATTAATAAAAGATAATAAAAAATTAAAAGAATTAAATGATGATTATAATTATAAAATACAAACATTAGAAAAAGAATTGGATAATTTATATAAAGAAAATAATAAATTGAAGAATGATTATGATAATTTAAATAAATCAAAAGATGATATAAATAAATTAAAAACACAAATAACACAATTAAAACGTGAAATTTTATTATATAAATCTGGTAAATATATACACGAGAAAACGAAATTTCAACAAGAAATATCACAATTAAAACATAAATTAAATAAAACACAAAACGATAATGAAAAATTAAAAAAAGAAATAGATTATGAAAAAAATTTAATACAAAATAATAATAATAAAATAACACAATTAGAAAATGATAATAATAAATTAAATAAATTAAATCAAGAATTAGAATTTAATTTAAATAAAATAAAAAACGATTTAGATGAAGCACTATCTGAATATAAAAAATCGAATAATGAATTACAAGAAAATCTAATTGAATCGAAATTAAAATTATCACAATTAGAAGGTGATAATAATAAATTAAAAAAAGAAATTGAAAATTCATTATCATCAACTAAATCTGTTTATGAAAAATTAACAAATTTAACTAAACAAAATGGTTTATTAAAAAATACAACAACAGAACAACAAGAAATAATAAATAAATTAAATAAACAAATAGATGATAATAAAAATAAAGATATTGAATTAAAAATAATAAAAGATGAATTAAATGAATTAAATAATATAAATATAATAATAAAACAAGAATTAGAAGATAATAAAAATAATGAAAAAGAATTATTAAAACAAATTGAAATATATAAAAAAGATTCTATAATAAAAGAAGAAAAATTATTATTAGATAATGAATTAAATAAAATAAAAAATGAATTAGAGGAATCTAATAAACAAATTATTAATAATAAATTAACATTTACAGAAAAAGAAAATTTTATTGATAAATTAAATGAAAAAAATATTTTATTAGAGACTGAAAATAATCATTTAAAAATTGATTTAAATCAATATTTAGATGATTTAAAAAAAAATAATTGTGATTTATTAAAATTAAAAGAAAATGAAACAATATTAAAACAAAATATAATAAAATTAGAAAATAATAATTTAAAATTAAAACAAGAAATTGATGAATTATTACCAAAAAATAAAGCAAAATCAAATCAAATTGATGAATATAAACAAGAAATTAATCGATTAAAAATTGATTTAACACATTTAAATAATGAAAATAATAAATTACGTAAAGATATAGAAATTGCAATAAAAGAAGAAACTAAAACTAATGAATTATTTATATTAAAACAAAAATTTAAACAAATAGAAGAACATAATAACAAATTAAAATTAGAAATCGATACACTAACAAAAGATTATAAAGATTTAGAAAACGAAAATGAATTATTAAAAAAAACTGTCGAACACGATCAAGGGCCAATGGGAGATCAAATTAAATTCGATTTAGAAAAATATATATTAGAAAAACGTGAATTACAAGATAATCTATCACATTATCAAATCGAATCAAAACAATTAAATAATAAAATTGAAATATTAGAAAATGATAATACTAAATTAAATAAACAATTAGAAAATTTTGATAGTGTACAATTAATTTTAAAACAAATAAAATTAGAAAATACAGAATTACGACAACGTATATCACAATTAGAAACAGATAATGTTAAAATTAAAACAGAATATGATAAAATAACAACTAAACAATCACCAAGAGAAAGAAATGATGATAATAGAAAACTTACCCAACCGCTATTACAACTTGGAAATGATGATGGCCAACCGCTATCACAACTTGGAAATGATGATAATAGAAAACTTGCCCAACAACTATCACGACTCGAAAATGAAAATAAAATACTTAAAAACGAACTTAATACAATATTAAATAAAACAATAAAACAAACACAACAAGAAGATATTAACATAACAACAAAACAACAAACAACACAATTAGAAATAGAAAATATGAAATTAAAAAAACAATTAGAAGAAACACTAAATGAAGCAACAACAAATAATTCATTAACACAACAATTACATGATGAAAATTCTATATTAAAAGAAAAAGTGAACCAATTAGAAAAAGATATACATAATTTAACATCAGATCTAACATCAGCTTTAGATAGTTCACAAAAAGAAGCATCAGAAATTTATGAATTAAAAGAAAAAGATTTAAAACAACAACAAAAATTAACACAATTAGAAAAAGATACAGAAGAATTAAAAACAAATTTACAAATCGCTACAGAAGAAGCTAAATTATGTAATAATACAACAATAGAATTACGTAATGATAATAATAAACAAAAACAATTAATAACAGATTTAGAAAAAGAAATAGAAAAATTACGAATAATTTTAGATGCACCACAAACTTTAAATAAACAAATAGAAACATTAAATAAAGATATTGATAAATATAAACAACAAATAGATAAATTAAATAAAACAATAACAAATTTAATGTCAGAAAAAACAAAATTAATTACAGATATAACAAAAATCAAAGAAAACGAATCTAAATTAAAACAAAAAGTAGCTGTATTAGAAAAAAATAATACAACATTAAAACAAACATTAGATAAAATACCAGATTCGAAAAATTTAATCAAATTACAAACAGAAATTAATGAAATAGATGATAAACTAACAGAAAAACAAATAGAAACTAATAATCTAAAACACGATTTAGATGAAGCACTAAAAGAAATAAAAACTAAAACAAAACAAATAAACAACTTCAAAGATGAAAGTTCGATATTGAAAATACGAATAGCTGAATTAGAGAAAATGAATGCTCAATTAAAATTTGAAACTGATTCATATTCAAGTGAATTATCGTTATTAAAACAGAATTTTAATAATAGTACAGCTCAATTAAAAGAAGAAATGGATAAAGAAGCTAAATTGTTGATAAATGAAATAACTAAACAACATGAAGAAGAATTGGAGAAATTACAATTACACAAAACTAAAAAGGCTGTAGAAGATTTAAAGAAAGAACGTGATAAATTAAAACAGTTACTTGATGAACATAAAAAGAAAAGTTTACATATCAAAGATAAAGTTGATAAAGTGGAAGATGTTATTAATTATGAAAGAAGGAAATGTAAAGAAGAACAAATGAAGAGTAAAGAGTTGGAAAATAGAATAAGAAAGTTAAATCTTGATCTTGATGCTTCTAAGACAATAATTCTTGAAAAGGATAAAGTAAGTTAAAAAAAATAAGTGCGCAACCGAAGTGATAACTTCAACTAATGTAAAAATTAAAAAAAAATTAAATTTTGATAACTTTTTTATTTGTAGACGTACAAAAAGTTATAACCTATCAAACGATAGAAAATTTTATCACAACTTTAGAAATGTTACTATTTTTTGCATATCTTTTTTAGTTATTGATGTACGAGGGAATTACAAATTTTAACAAAAATTTTATAATTCCCCCATATATTGAAAACTATAAAAGATATGAAAAAACTAAATGATATTTTAGATTTTTGAGAAAATTTCCTTTCTTTTGATAGGTTATAACTTTTTGTACGTTAAGTAATAATAAAGTTAAAAGTATTTTTAATTTTTCGTAATTTTGAACTTTTGTTAATAAAAATGTAGAAATTGAAAAATATACAAAAATTTCAAAGTTCAACAACTTTTTTATTTGTAGACGTACAAAAAGTTATAACCTATCAAACGATAGGAAATTTTATCACAAATTTAGAAATGTTACTATTTTTTTCATATCTTTTTTAGTTATTGATGTAAGAGGGAATTACAAATTTTAACAAAAATTTTGTAATTCCCCCGTATATTGAAAACTATAAAAGATATGAAAAAACTAAATGAAATTTTAGATTTTTGAGAAAATTTCCTTTCTTTTGATAGGTTATAACTTTTTGTACGTTAATAAATAATAAAGTTACTAGCTTTTTTTAATTTTTCTCAATTTCGAGCCTTTGTTAATAAAAATGTAGAAATTGAAAAATATACAAAAAGTTCAAAATTCGATAACTTTTTTATTTGTAAACATACAAAAAGTTATAACCTATTAAAAGATAGGAAATTTTCTAAAAAATTTAAAAATGTAACTATTTTATTTATAGCTTTTTTAGTTTTCGATATACGAGGGAATTAAAAATTTTAACAAAAATTTTGTAATTCCCCCGTATCTTGAGAACTATAAAAGATATGAAAAAACTAATTAAAATTTTGGATTTTTGAGAAAATTTCCTTTCTTTTGATAGGGTAAAACTTTCTGTACGTTAATAAATAAAAAAGTTACTAGCTTTTTTAATTTTTCGTAATTTTGAACTTTTGTTAATAAAAATGTAGAAATTGAAAAATACACAAAAATTTTCAAGTTCGATAACTTTTTTATTTGTAAACGTACAAAAAGTTATAACCTATTAAAAGATAGGAAATTTTCTTGCAAATATGGTACTATTTTTGAAGTAAAACTTCTTTAGCGACACTAGGAGTAAAAAAGTTATTCTAACGGACGTGACGTCATTCTAATAACAGAAACCGGAAACAAAACCTAATACTGACACGATTTTGCATGGGCGCCGGCAGCAGGGTGCAAGAGGGTGCGCTTGCACCCCCCTGCTATGAAAGAAAATACCTGAATTTACCAGAAAATTATATATTTTTTTAATTTTTTTATTAAATTATTGTTTGAATAAAAACTAAAGGCGTCGCGGTTGCTGTCCAAATCATTCTACATTCTATATATACAGGGTGTTTCTAAATTGATGCGAAATATTTCACAGGGTGATTTTTCAGCAAAAATTAAGGGGGGTCTTTCATATAAATTTTTGTTCAAAATCGCTCTCCCTCCAAGTTACAGCCCCTTAAAGTTGGGAGAAAAAAAAGGTTTTTATTTAATATCTCCACTATGGAAGAATCTAGAAGAATGAAATGTCGCAGATAATTGATGCTAATAAAGTGACGTTTTTTGACAATTTTTGTAACCCTGCAATGTTTATACAAGGGGGTGAAAAAATCAACCCTTATGATAATTTGCCTCAGAACTTTTTAATTCTTCTACATTTTCCTACTTAAAAAACTGATTCAAGAAGACGGACTTAAACTGCAACTTTTTTATGTCCTGACTATTCCTCGTAAAATTGTTAGTTTGATCACAAAAAAATAAAATATTTTACAATTCGATATTACTTATTCCTTTTTCACATAAATCCAGAAGCGTTATTGTTTGTTAAAAACAGAGTAAGCAGGTGTCAAATAATGTCATGATTGGCAGATAATTATTGCTAATAAAATGACATTTTTTGACGGTTTTTGTAGCCCCGCAATGTTTATACGAGGGAGTGAAAAAGTCATCCCTTATAATATTTTGCCTCAGATTTTCCTAGTTAAAAAAATGATTTAAGAAGGCGGACTTAAACTGCAACTTTTTTACGTCATGACTATTTCTCAGTAAGTTGTTTCTTCGACCAAAAAAATATTACTCATTACCATAATTCTTGCCTAATTTGTATAGGAACATCTTCAAGAAGAGGGGGCAACACTTCTTCGAGGAAATGGCCGTAGTCGTGTCCATTTAATCTTATTGGTAGAAAATATGGTCCAATTAAATAATCATTAACTGTTTGTCATTATGATATCATTCAATACTGGCATACTTAACTTTTTTTTTAACAAACGATAACCCCTCTGGATGTATGTGCAAAAGGCATGAGTAATATTTTATTTTTTTTATGGTCAAAGAAACAACTTACTAAGAAGTAGGTAGTCAAGACGTAAAAAAGTTGCAGTTTAAGTTCGCCTTTAATCAATTTTTTAAGTAGGAAAATGTAGATGAATTAAAAAGTTCTCAGGCAAAACATCATAAGTGTTGATTTTTTCACCCCCTCGTATAAACATTACGGGGCTACAAAAACCGTCAAAAAATGTCATTTTATTAACAATAATTATCTGCCAATTATGACATTATTTGACACCTGCCTACTCTGTTTTTAACAAACAATAACGCTTCTGGATTTATGTGAAAAAGGAATAAGTAATATCGAATTGTAACATATTTCATTTTTTTGTGATCAAACTAACAATTTTACGAGGAATAGTCAGGACATAAAAAAGTTGCAGTTTAAGTCCATTTTCTTAAATCAATTTTTTATGTAGGAAAATGTAGACGAATTAAAAAGTTCTGAGGCAAAATATCTTAAGGGTTGATTTTTTCACCCCCTTGTATAAACATTGCAGGGTTACAAAAATTGTCAAAAAATGCCATTTTATTAGCATCAATTATCTGCCAAATATCATTCTTCTAAATTCTTCCATAGTGGAGATATTAAATAAAAACAATTGTTTTTCCCCAACTTTAAGGGGCTGTAACTTGGAGGGAGAGCGATTTTGAACAAAAATTTATATAAAAGACACCCCTTAATTTTTGCTGAAAAATCACCCTGTGAAATATTTCGCATCAATTTAGAAACACCCTGTATATATATTAGATCATAATAGTGTGTAGATGCAGATGCACCCCCTGAAAATAATCTTGGCGGCGCTCATGCGATTTTGCCTCCTATATTAAATAAAATTAAATCTGTAATTGTATGAATTGACAGCTGATCATCTTGTCAATCGAAATACATTCCTTTATATAAATAGTTTTTTGTGTATAAAGTGTTTGTATTAAATATGAATAAACAATGTGGATTTATTAATGAAGAAAGTGATGAAAAAATATTGATTGAAAATGAGTGAATAGGTAGGTACTCTATATGCATAAATTTTATTTTTGGTGTGTAATTACACTATTTATACCTAATTATTTATACCTATTATTTATACCTAGCTATTTTCGTTTTATAGACTTAAAGAGCTAAAAAGAAAAAGAAATTGTGAACG
This sequence comes from Altica lythri, assembly GCA_964028335.1. NCBI lineage: Eukaryota > Metazoa > Arthropoda > Insecta > Coleoptera > Chrysomelidae > Altica > Altica lythri. Next base: position 5,651 of record CAXIIO010000945.1, on the reverse strand, counting down.
TCAAAGGGGATATTATAAGTGCCAGAAAGATTTGAAGAAAAATGACAAAAATGAAAAAATGACGAGACAGTCACATTCATTATGATTTGATTAAGTAAGTTTATATACATACATACATATTATGATAGTAAATAATTGTTTATACGGAATCTTTACGTTGAGTAAAGAAGCATGTTGCACGTTTTCGTTCATAAAATAATAATATTCAAAATATTTTAACACTTTCTTATACTTATTTTAGGTTTGGTTAGGTAGCCATAAGGGCCATAAAACCACTAGTCAAGATGGCTGATCTTTTACCACCAATAACAGATCCTTCGTAGACGTGAAGGAAACAAACTTAACTCAGGATTTTAAATTTTATGGAATATGCTATAAAATGCTACAAAATGAAATGGTTATCTAACTATCGAAGGCTCTTGTGTTGTGATGTATTACAATAAGGTAGATACAGCTACAAAATCACACATTCTAAACGTAATGTGTGTATATTTTTAATATTGTTTACCTATTATTGAAGCAAAACTTCTTTAGGCACGACTAGGGGTAGATTCTAACGGAAGATTCTGATGGAAGTAACTGTATAATTTTAGCTATGGGAGGAGTTTAAATTTCCGAAATTTATTTATGAAATTTTCAAACGGTTTCAAATACATTAATGGTATTTATAGACTAAAATCTATGTTTCACATTTTAGTTATCATAAACCTATTATTTCATATAAAAAAAAATAATGATAACTTTCAAATTCCTATTTCTAATGAATAATATAAATATAACATCTCATTTTTTTTGTAAAGTATATAGGCAATAAATATGATTGAATTGTAATTAAATATTTATTTTCCGATACGTACGTCAACAAGTTTTACTTCAATCGCGCGTAAAGGTTACACGCACACTCTTTTTTTTAATAACTTTTCTAGTTTTTAATATACGAGGGAATTAAAAATTTTAACAAAAATTTTGTAATTCCCCCGTATATTGAAAACTATAAAAGATATGAAAAAACTAATTAAAATTTTGGATTCTTGAGAAAATTTCCTATCGTTTGATAAGTTATAACTTTTTGTACGTTAATAAATAAAAAAGTTACAAGCATTTTTAATTTTTCGTAATTTTGAACTTTTGTTAAGAAAAATGTAGAAATTGAAAAATATACAAAAAGTTTCAACCTCTTAAAAGATAGGAAATTTTCTCAAAAATTTAAAAATGTAACTATTTTATTTATATTTTTTTTTAGTTTTCGATATACGAGGGAATTACAAATTTTAAGCAAAATTTTGTAATTCCCCCGTATATTGAAAACTATAAAAGATATAAAAAAAACTAATGGAAATTTTGGATTTCTGAGACAATTTCCTATCGTTTGATAGGTTATTACTTTTTGTACGTTAATAAATAAAAATGTTACTAGCTTCCATAAGAAGTTATCACTTCAAAAATCTGAGTCCGAGTCTGTGTTTACGCCGCATTCTCAAAAACTTAATTCTTCTGAGTGAGCGCGAAATTGAATTTAAACGTGAACTACAGAGTCGGCTTAAGTATTATTTACTTTTATATCCGAAAATATATTTAAAAAATATATATTTTTTAGGAATTGGCAGAATTGCAACGTCAATTACAAGAAAAGGAATTGGTAATATATTTCTTTAATAAAATTATACTTTTTTATTGTGTAAATAAGAGTAACGGAATTTGCTTTTTTCCACGACCATTAATGAATGTAATAATTCCGACTTCATTTTTAATAATAGAAAGTGTTAATTCTCACTCTTGAGAAAAGATTATTCATTCTGAAACACTTGCTTCTTATGTGTTTTGTATGTATTTCCATGCTATAACTAGTGACGGAATAACATTCTGTAATTGCTCAACAAAAAACATAGATTGCCCTGCGAATTTTAAAACTGTCACTCAGTTTGTCAATGCGACGTTCTAATTGTTTTTCAATTTAAATAAACAGAATTATTACATGGTCGTGGAGAAAATACAATCTGTTACACGGTTAGAATGAAAATTCGACTACTCGTGGTTCCTCTCGCTCGCTACGCTTGCGTTCCGAATTCTCCACTCGTATCGAATTTTCATTCTAACCTTGTTACAGAATATACTATTCCATGTCTATCTTTTCTTGCTCACACCTTTGAGTAACATATTCTAGCTCTCCTTTTCTGCATCCACTTAAGTTTGAAATAGATGTGATAGAAAACTCATCATACAATTAAGTTCTCTTGTTTGTTGCTTGTACTTTTGCTCTTTTCGTCCTTTTTCGTTTATCTTAAAACCATCGGGATTCATCGAGAATTAAAAGCTAAATATATATTTATTTAGATATAATTTTGTCAGTTGTACAATTTTGACTCAACATATATGTGATAAATTCGACAAGATTGACAGTTTAGTGTGAAAAGTGACAAAATTTGACATTTGACGTTATATTGACAGTTTAGTGACAAAAATAGTCAATAGTTTGTTAACTGACAAGATTGACAAGTTATAGTTTGTTATTTTAGTGTAAAAAGTGACAAGATTGACAGTTTAATAACAGTTTACTGTCAAAATAGTTTGTTTATTAACAAGATTGACAGTTTATAGTGATATTTTAGTGTGAAAATCGATAAGAATGACATTTTATGTTATATTGACTGTTTACTGTCAAAAATAGTAAATATTTTGTTATTCGACAAGATTGACAATTAAAAGTTTGACATTTTCGTGTGAAACGTTACAAGATTGATATTTGACGTTTTATTGATACTTTACTGTCAAAAATAATGAATAATTTGTTTAATGATAAGATTAACATTTAATAGGTTGACATTTTAGTGTGAAAAAATGACAAGATTGACATTTGACGTTATATTCTTAGTGTAATGACAGTTTGCTGTCAAAAATAGTGAATAGTGTGAAAAGTGACAAGATTGACATTTGACGTTATATTGTTAGTTTAATAATAGATTAGTGTCAAAAATAGTAAATAGTTTGTTTGCCGACAAAATTGACATTTTAATGTAAAAAGTGACTAGATTGACATTTGACAGTTTTTGATATTTGACCCCAAAATTTTACATTGACATACGTTTATGTCTCTTTTTGACATTTGACAATACAAATATGACAGTTTTGGCATTTTCACATATTTTATATTGGTCATAACAATTTTGACATATGACGTTACAAATATGATAAATTTGTCATTTAACACGGCATGTTCCTTCGTTAACTCAGTTGGTTAAATAATAGCAAATTATTTTTACTCACCGGTGTTCTTGGTCAATTTCCTTCTTTCTTCTTCACTCTGATAATTCGGGTTTGAAGGAAAAGAGAAAGGATAGCTTTAGGTTGAGTGAAAACGATTTTATTTGTTAAAAGAAGGATCAGATTATGAATTAACCACCGAATACTACAAAATATTACCACAATTAAAATTTGGACGGCCTTTAAACTAACGAACCACTAGAATATATTTTTTAACGTTTCGTACCAATGCGATGTGGTTTTACTACTACTGCTAAGTACTACTAATTTTAAACTAAAACTAAAACCAAATACACTGATGCCAATTGCTCAGCAAAATTTCTCACAAAAATAAATATGCGAGAACACGGCAGATATGACAGTTTTGGCATTTTTACATACATATATATCAATATTTAATACTTGACACTACAATTTTGACATTTAACATTACAAATATGATAAGTTTGATAAATGACATACTTAAATGTCATTTTTTGACAACTGACACTTTGTTGTAATGTTAGAATCGTCACAAAAATAAGTAACGAAACTTCTCCTAGTCTTATTTTAATAAACATTTTGTCCACAGGAATTGGAGAGCGTTAAAATACAATTGGACAAATTAGTATTTGTAAGTTTTTAGTTTTTTTTTTATATTAATAGAGATGGTTTACTGTTTTCTTTTTTTAAATTTAGGAACGACCATTATCGTTTAAAATCTCTGATGGAAAAATGCCTGATGTTATAGCTGTAACAACACCAATATCTGAAAGAGAAATGCATTTTTATGGAAAAGCACCATCAACAACAAAACCCAGTTTCGATGAAGCTATCAACAGATTAGCTGCACAGGGGTTGGAGGTAAATATATATCATTATATTTATAGATTTCGAAAATTTTCTAACGGAAGTAAATCTGATGGAACGTTGTAATTCTGACGTCAGATTCCAACGGAAGATTCTGATGGAAGATTCTGACGGGTAACGGTGTGATTTTATTTATTGGAGGTTAAATTTTCAAATTTTTAAAATTTTCAAAATTTCCAAATTTTTCAAAATTTCAAAAATTTTCAAAATTTCCAAATTTTTCAAAATTTCCAAAATTTTTCAAAATTTCAATTTCGTAATTTTTTGATTGTACTTCGTCATTTTTTATGACAATTTGTTACTTTTTGATGGCAATTCGTTATTTTTTGATGACAATTTGTCATTTTTTAATGGTAATTCGTCAATTTTTGTTTCAATTCATAAATTTTTTATGGTAATTCGTCATTTCCTGATGACAACTCGTCATTTTTTGTACCAATTTGTTAATTTTCGATGGTAATTCGTCAATTTTCAATATTTTTTGATGACAATTCGTTACTTTTCGATAGTAATTCGTCAATTTTCAATGACAATTCATCATTTTTTTATGACAATTCGTCATCTCATGATGGCAATTCGTCATTTTTGATGACGATTCGTCAATCCTTGTTGTAATTCGTCAATTTTTCTTGCAATTCATTATTTTCCAATTTCCAAAATTTAAAAATTTTAAAATTTCCAAAATTTCAAAATTTTTAAAATTTCCAAATTTTTAAAATTCAAAATTTCCAAATTTTTCAAAATTTCCAAATTTTTCAAAATTTCAAAATTTTTTCAAAATTTCCAAATTTTCAAAATTTCCAAATTTTCAAAATTTCCAAATTTTCATAATTTCCAAAATTTCAAAATTTTCAAAATTTCCAAATTCTTAAAATTTTCAAAATTTCCAAATTTTACCAAATTTCAAAATTTTAAAATTTCCAAAATTTCAAAATTTTTAAAATTTCAAAATTTTTAAAATTTCCAAATTTTTAAAATTCAAAATTTCCAAATTTTTCAAAATTTCCAAATTTTTCAAAATTTCTAAATTTTTTCAAAATTTCCAAAAATTTCAAAATTTTCAAAATTTCCAAATTCTTAAAATTTTCAAAATTTCCAAATTTTACAAAATTTCAAAATTTACAAATTTTTCAAAATTCAAAATTTCCAAATTTTTTAAAATTTTCAGAATTTTCAAAATTTTCTAACGGAAGATTCTGACGGAAGTAACGGTGTGATTTCAGCTATGTGGGAGCTTAAATTTTCAAAATTTCCATATTTTTCAAAATTTCCAAATTTTTCAAAATTTCCAAAATTTTTCAAAATTTCAATTTCGTCATTTTTTGATTGTACTTCGTCATTTTGTATGACAATTTGTTACTTTTTGATGGCAATTCGTTAGTTTTTGATGACAATTTGTCATTTTTTAATGGTAATTCGTCAATTTTTGTTTCAATTCAAAAATTTTTGATGGTAATTTGTCATTTCCTGATGACAACTCCTCATTTTTTGTACCAATTTGTTAATTTTCGATGGTAATTCGTCAATTTTCAATGACAATT